>JAOXYA010478406.1:0-16659 GCA_028565675.1 Sorex palustris | reverse complement strand
ACTGAATCTGTAGATCTACAGATGACCTTCTAGGAAAGTTGTTGAAGGAACTATTAGAGCATCAACATATTGTGTAAATATAGATCATAAAAAACTTTCATGAAAGGGAAATCAGATAATGAGAAAGTACCTGATAGTTTTCTGCAGCTCTAAGAAAATAATTTGCTTAGTGATATTAAATAATTTGCCCAGGACAAACAAAATTAAGTGACTTATTTTTCTCTCTGAAGTGCAAATTCCTTCTTATTTAACATAACATGAGAAAGAGAAGTTATTCTTATCATTTACCTGCCACTGTAAAACCATATTTTTAGAACACATCTGCAATAAAGTTATAACATGACATGTTGAATTGTCACTATTCATAAACAGAAAAATGAGGAGGCAAAAGATATGTAGCAAGTAGATTGCTGTGATCAAATTACTTTCTGATTTTGTTACATGCATATTTGAACTATAGTCTGAAACTATAATAGATGAGAGATATTTTTGAATCATGAGAAAGAAAAAAGATTTTACATTTTGCATGAATAAAAAATCAGTCTCCTTGAAATTTTACATGCCTTTTTGTCAAAACCTTTTTTCTTTCTTTTTTTCTTTCTTTCCACTGTGCTGTCATTTTGAATTACATACTTCAGAGAAAAAGACGGAATACATTTATAAGCAGAAAAATAATTTCTTCAAGAAGGCATTGCTACTTTGCTGGGATATTTCTCTTGGGAAGAAATTAAACTCCATATACATTATAAAATCATCACCTAAAATAAGAGCCCCTTCATGCAAAAGTAAAATATATAAGTAAATATGTATAAACTTAGTTTTTAAAATTCCTAAATATATGTGTGTACAAATAAATTAACACAAACTTTGCAAGTATTCCCTGAAACTCACTATATTTATGATCTGTTAACCAATTATATTTAAAATAAATAACCTTTGGATGAACTTAGATGAAAAAAATTGAAGTGTATGCATCTGTACCATACAAGGATAGTATACTGTTCTATTTTTTTACAATAAATCATTCTTAAAATACTAGATATATATCTGCAATAAGTAGGATAGTGATGATGATGACAATAATACTGAATGATTACTAAATGTTTTTTCCAAAGTGACTTAAACATGTATTTTATCTATTTTTAATGTATATTCTACCACTGAACCACCAATGCTCATTCTCATTTAAGTTACATTTCTAAGTTCATGCAGACAAGTCATACAAGTTTTATATTTCTACTTTTTATCACTTTTTCACATATCAGTTGTAGGCTTCTTCTTTTTAACACACTTTCCTTCTTTAGAAAGAAAAAAAGAGAAAAGAAAAAATGCTTTGGGTATTTGCACTTGACCCAAAATCTCTTCCAGATGAGTTAGAAAAAGTACCTGAACTAAAGCAGTAATATAACTTAACAAATAGAAATAATTGCATGTTAAAAGATTTCTACTTGCAGCCATATAAAATTCAAGTATTTCATCTGTAAATTTTTTCTATAGGGTTATTTGTTTACCATCTATTATAATTAAAGATTTTAGTACAAGATTTACAGCTGTTATAAACTACAGAATAAATGCTGATATTTTATATTATTTGAATGTTAAATGACCAAACCATTTAGTGGTCTGATCTAAATTATACATGATAAGATCAGATCAATTAAGTGGTATAAATAATTCACATTAGACAAAATATTCATGCTTCACCAACTTGTTCTCTTTCTTATGTATACAAAGCTTTTAATAAATGTGAAAAGAAAATTAATAAAGTACCTAATATGTGTTATCTGAGAAGAGATCATTTCAATAGATTATAGATAAATGTCTCTTTTTGTCCTGTTTTTTAATAACATGTAGTAAGACAACTATTTGTGTAATAAATGAATTGACATTTATTATGTAAACAAAAAACTACAGAATATCCATGTCAGTTATTGAATAATTAAATAAATAGTAATTATACATGTACCTAACAGATATAATTAGGTATAATACAGATATACCTAATTAAAATATACCACTCCATGCATCCCCTAGATTTTATCTCCATGTTAAGATGAGGAATTTCTCTACTTGCAAATATATCATGTATTATTTTTGTTTTTAAACAATCTTTTATTAAATATGAAATTTATAATGATTTTTATTAGAATAAATATCAACCAAGTTGGAGATGTAGCTTTTATTTACTTTTTTACTGACCATGTGTAATAAAATAACACATTTTTAGACTGAAATATTCCTGAAATCATGTTATAATTCAGAATAAACAACTAAAGGTGAATTGAACTTGGTGTTGTCCAGATTTAGCTGTAGAAGATTTACCCTCATGTTCTTTTTTGGTTTTTTGTTTGTTTGGTTTTGGTTTGGTTTTGCCTGTCCCTAACAGGAAGTGCTCAAGGATTATTCTTGGCTCTCTGCTCAGGGATGACTCCTAGCAGTGCTCAGGAGGCCTTATGCAATGCTAACACATTGAATTTATGTCAGCTGCATGCTGGGCAGGTGCTCTGCCTACTTGACTGACTCTCCTGCAACCCTCACCTGCTCCCAGTTTTTGATCATTTAGGATAGATTTTCTGCTATCAGTTATTTTATAAAAACATATATGGTCTGAATATATATATATATATATACATATATACATATATATGTCAGAGAGAGCTTGCAACATTATTTAGAATATGTAGACTAATGCCTTTAAAATACATGTATATAGACAGTCAAGTAACATCGTAAGAAACTATTCCTGATGTTTTAGTACAGAGATCCTCTGCTGCCTGTTAGTTCCAGAAATTTAAATGTGGTTGGAATTACCTCAGTTCTTTCAGCCAGCCACTGCTACCTTTAGGGACTGAATTCTATAGAACTCTCACCTCCCAATTTTCTTGGAGACTAGCTACTGTGCTGCTTTCTACCTGCAAGTCAAGTGTAAATAACTGTTAACACCACCAGCCTATTTCTAAACGATGCCTTTGAGTTTGCAGCAAAGACTGAATTTCCTTTCTTTCCACTTTTTCCAATCTGTTTTCTGAAGTATAGGAATGTAAAGAGACCACAGGGACAATTCTTCTAAGTGTCAGAAGAAGCATGGCAAAAATAGTGAGTCTTGTGTGACACCCAGTTACACAAGTTGTTATAGCAAACAACTTCAGTTTCTTTTAAATATTTAAAGTTGGGTCACACTGGACTGCAAAAAATATTATATGTATAATAAATTAATTAATATAGAAGTTTGATGACAAATTCAGGCTAAGATTTTGCTCACTGAAGCTACACTAGGTATAAGTTGAACCTGGCAAAACAAAAAATAATAATATTTAAGTTGTTAACAAAATTTCACATTTGTTTATGTTTTGGTGCTGGTGCTGATTTATCATAAATTTTATTAGATTTTAATTTCTATAATTTACTATTTAATATTTAAGTAATTTTAGGTAAGTTTTTCTTGCTTGTTTTCACAACTTAGTTCAGAGTCCTTAGGGACATTTCTGTGACATCTCCAGAGTTGGTTAGAGTTTATTTTTCTTATCTGTCTATCTATCTATCTATCTATCTATCTATCTATCTTTTTATTTATCTGTGTTTTGGGGTGTCCTCAGAAATGCTTCAAGATTACTCCTAGCTCTGAGCTTTGGGTCTCTCCTAGAAGTGCTTGGAAGACCATGCAGTGCATGAACTGAAAACAGTCCTTATCATGTGAAGCATGTATTCCAACTTATTGAGCTACTGCTCTAGCCCCCTATTCATTTTTTTACCCAAGTTTTATTACCAAAATATATTAATATATATACTTTTATTTTAATATCTCCTACAGATACAAATAAAAGATAAAATCATTGTGCACCTCTTATAGTGTATGTGTGAACTGGTTTATAACTATATTACATTATTACATTGTACACATGCTTGCATATATTTATAAATAAAATCAAATTGGTAGTACATTTTTAGAAGCATAAGAATAAATATAAGAGATTTTTTAAAGTATAAAGTTAATATTGGGTTGGGGCTCGAGCAATAGCACAGCGGGTAGGGCATTTGCCTTGCATGTGACTGACCTGGGCTTGATTCCCAGCATCCAATATGTTCCCCTGTGCACCGTCAGGAGTAATTCCTGAGTACATGAGCCAGGAGTAGCACCTGCACATCGCCGGGTGTGACCCAAAAACAAAAAAAAAATAGTTTATATTGGGATGAATAGAGATGTTACTGGTGCCCACTTGAGCAAATTAATGAACAATGAGACAGCTATAGAGTGATACAATGACACAGCAACAAAGTTTATATACAGGTATTCCTTGCATATGCTATTGATTTTAATTATAAATTCTCACATTTTATGACTAATTCTAAATTTGAAAATAAAAACAGAAGAATACAAAAGCACTAAAATAAAGGGAATTTGCAAATCTATGCTTGTTGAATGTTGGGGTCTCTCCTCAGTCCTCTCTCAACCAGGCTCCCTTGACCTACAAGGGGCTGTCATGCAGAGGCCTCAGGGTCAAGCCAAGCTGTCCTCCCTGGAAAGAGAGGAGTCCGGGGTAAAAAGAGCATATCCCTATGACGCCACCTCCACAACCAAGAAATGTGCACAGGAGTATGGAGATGGGTCCTGTCAAGCAATCCCAACTTTATTAGACAATCAAAATAACTTATATAGGCTGGGCATACAAGGGGAGAAATGTAAATGGTCACACATTCACAGTGGTCAGAACAAACATGTGTTTTCTATAGATAGGGTTGCACCTCTCCTGTGTGATTACAATGGTTAAACTGTCATCACACATCTCCCAGAAATGCCCTGTCCTCTGGTCGCATTGACCCGAGCTAAGTATGCATTGCTACAAGCTTGTGGTACTTCAAAGCAGACCAAAAGGGAATTTTCTCCCAACATTTAAATAATTATTTCATTAATCAAGATCTGGAAATACCTCAGCATCCAACAAGAGGTATTTTTCCAGAAAGGGTGGGGTGGTGGTAAACAAATGTAACAGTCCATATTCAATGGTCTACTACCCAGCTACGCAAAAATATGAACTCTTGCAACTTGCTATAACTTTGATGAAGTTGGATTAAGTGATGCTAAATAAAATGACTTCCCTCCCTTCAAAAAAGGAACTGATTCCAAATGAGCTATCTCCTATGTGGAGTATAGGGACTAGGTAATCCCCAATGCGCATAAACTCTGAGGTATGGTCCACTGAAGTGTGATCTGAAAATGTCAATGGAATGGAAAAGGATATTGGTATAATGGTAACAGATGTTGGCACTCTGTTGGTGAGATGGCTTATAAGTATGGCAAATATGAAATAATATTGATACTATCATAAAAATCAAATTGTGAAAAATAGAAATTACATAAAGACCAGGGTGCATTCATGGTCTTTGGTGAGCGTGTAAGGACACTAACTACACTCATTTTTTAAACCTAAAACACAAGCATTAACACCACCATATTGTATAACAATAAACTAAACAAATATATAGATGCATGAATAATACATGCTACTCAGAATAGCAGAGATTGTGGAGGATTTATCAAGCAAGATTATTTAAGTATCTCTTGTTCTGTTTTATTTGTTTTGCTCTGGTGTCACACTAGGTAGTGCTCAGTATACTCCTGGCTTAGTGCTTGGGGGGACCATGCGATATCAGGGACTTAAAGCCTGGCCTCTCACAGATGAAGCTTATTCCCCAGCTTTTGGAGCTATCTCCCAGGCCCTAAATAATTGAACTTCATTATTCTGCCTCTAAACTTAGAATGAACCTCTGATTACAAATGATTTCTATCTTATCAAAATGTCCACGAATCAGAAATATGACATTGCCCAAGTCTTGTACATTGAATCAAGGTGCTAAATTCAAATGTGAACACGACAAGCTTTCCACTTCCTAATAATAAAGATAGGAGACAAAATATATTCCTGTAGTGACTTCATGAAGACAAAGTGTACACCATTGGTGGTAGGAGTGGGGCTCTGGCTCCCTTGGCTATGCACAACTGAGGACCCCTAAAGGGCAAAAGAAATTATCAGGAGGAAGTAATTTAGTGTCTGTGGGCATTTTGGGCCACACAGTGATGCTCAGGGATACTCCTGGCTCTGTGCTCACGAGTGACCTCCGGTGATGCTCAAGGGCCCGTATGCAGTAATAGGAACTGAACTGGGTTTGCCGCTGTGTGCAAGGCCAGCACCTTAATCCAAGTACTATTTCTTCCGGCAGCTGAATGAAGTGTTAAAGGGCAATAAGGACCCAGTGAGGCAGAGAAGACAATGGCAGAGAGAAAATTCCAACTGAGAAAACAGCTCATGTCATGGCACAGAACACAAAACATGAATATTCCAGAGCTATGCTGTGATGCTCAGAAAGAACAGGTCTTTGCAGCTCTTGAGACAGTAAGACAAAGACCACTCATAATCTCAAAAAAAAAAAGAAAAGAAGGAAAGAAAGAAAAGGAAGGAAGAAAAAAGAATTTTCTGGAAATGGGGATTTTTCGAGTTAGAATGCTTGCCTTGCATATATGAAGCCCTCAGTTCCATCCCTAGGAGCACACCACAACAGAAGATTCCCCTCCCCCCCCAAAAAAGCCAATTTTTAGTGTGGTTATTTTTCATTTGCTACACCTAGTGGTGCTCAGTGTTCATTCCTAGGTCTGTGCTCAGGGGTCACTCCTGGTAGGGCTCTGGGAACCATAAGGTTGCCAAGGATAGAAACCAAGTCCACTGCATATGAGGCAAGTGCCTTCACTGTTGTGTTATCTTTCAAGCCCATAAAAGAAAAAGATTTGGTTACATGGGACTCTAAAGAGGACATACAAATGGTCAACAAACACAGCACAAGTTGATCATCACTGTAACACTGTAGATCAAAATCACAATTAGATGCTACTTCATGTCCATTGGGATAGAAAAAATTTTAAAAAGACAATAGTAAAAATTTGAAAGTATGAGGAAGAAATTGTCATTCTTATAATTGCCAATAATGTTGTAATTGATACATCTACTTTGGGAAACAAGTTGCCAATTCCACAAAATGTTATATATGGAGTTAGTATAGACCCAATAATTCTCCTATTTAAGCATATATCCAAGAGAACTGCAAACATCTCTTCACACAAAACCCTATAAAGAGTGCCCATAACAGCATGATTCAACCAAATGGGGGAAACAACACAAATGTGGGGGCTGGAGAGATAGTACAGTGTGTAGAGAGTTTGCACAAGGCTGTCGCAGGTTTGAGCCCTGCCATCCCATACATACTCCCATGAATCATGAGGAGAGTCAGGAGCAGAGCCAGGAGTAAGTCCTGAGCACTGCTGAGTGTGACCCAAAAACCAAACCAAACCAACCAATAAACAATAACAACACAATATGCACTAATTGATAATTGGACACACCCATTGTGACATGTTCTTATACTGGGATATTATTTAGCCATAAGCAGAAACGATGATGTACAAACACATGCTACAATATGAATGAACTTGAAAACATTTTGTGAATTAAAGAAACTTATGGCAAAACACTACATGATAAGTGGTCCTATTTATACAAAATATATAGAACTAGCAAATCCATGGGGAGGAAGTAGATTAGTGGTTGCCGAAGAGAGAATTGGGAGAATGAAGAGTGACTGCCACAATGGACAGGATATTTTGTTGTTGTTGTTCTTTTACTTTGGGGCCATACCTGCTGGTGCTTAGGGATTGCTCTCAGCGATGCTTAGGGATCATGTGATACCAAGGATTGAGTCAGGATTTCCCACCTGCAAAACATATGCTCTGCCCACTGAATGCTCTCTCAGGCCTAGAGTTTCTTTTTAGAAAGATAAAATATGTGAAACCAGACAGTGGCGATGCAAACACAACTCTATGCTGAACCACTCACCCACTTTAAGGAAGTGAATCTTAATGTCTATGAAATAAGTATCAATAAAACTGTTGTTGAAAAAAAATGAGGAGAAAGCATTCCTGAAATAGAGTTGTTCTTCCAGGCTAAAGGAGGCAGGAAGCTTAGGCAATGATATCTATAAGGAGCCTAACAACTAACCTCATTCACTTATCCTGTATTTGTAGATCATTAACCGCCATCTAGATGCCAGGAATAAAGACATGAGCAAGAAAGAAAAAATATCTGCCTTCACTGAGATTCTATTTTAATAGGGAGATAAGCGAAGTCTAGATGTTCCAGATGGTGGTGAAAGTTACTCAGAATAATAAAGTCAAGCAGAGAGGTAAAAGGTGATGGCAGAATGGGACACAATTTGGGGGTTAGCTTTTGGAGGGTGGGACGTGCATCTGGCCCTCCCAGGCAGGGAGCCAGCCGCTTCATGGGCAGCATTATTTCATCCACAGAGGTGGCGGAGAACGCAGTCATCCCCACTTCACTGATAAGAGAGATGAAACTGGAATTCACATCTAGCGGTTGTCCTTTTACAGCCTCTTATAACTTTCCAAAACACTTGCATGCAAATGGAATAATATATGCAGAAGTGCTTTGGGGATGATAAAGTGCTATGCAAATGCAAGTAATTATAACTATTTTAATGTAATCTGATTTGACCTCCACAGCATCCCCGTGAGGGAGGCGAGATGTGTAATGTTCTATCATTCTGCTGGTAACAAACACCCAGCTGTGAAGAGCAAAGTAAAGTGACTTGCCCAAGGTCACAGAGTTAGTGATGTATTTAGAATGAGCACCTGCATTTTCAGTTATTTAGTCATCCTCATTTTAGTGCAGGAGATAAAACCCAGAGCTTCCCACAGGCAAGGCCTGTTCTCTTCCATCGGGGCACACCCCAGCCCTAGCACTTTGTTTATAAAAGCTTGTTCTCTTATCTTCTGGAATCCTAAAGTTTACTGACATTTTTCTTGCCAGGTTTATTTATAGTTATACTCAGTATTAGAGCTAAAAAGTCTGGTGTTGGGGCTGAAGAGATAGGACAGGGTTAAGGTGCTTGACTGACAAGCAGCCCACCTTGGTTTGAATCCTGGCAACACATATGGTCCTCCAAGCACAGTCAGGGGTCACTTCTGAGCACAGAACTAGGAATAGTGCCTGTGAGCACTGCTAGGTGGAGCCCCAAAACAACAACAACAGTTTCATGTTCAAGTACCTATAAATAATACATTGTAATAAATTAATCTTGTTATATACTCTTTTATATTTCTTTTCCACTTTTTAAATTTTTGGGTTTTTGGGCCACGCTTGGTAGTGCTCAACCAGAATGCCTAAACTCCTGTGTGCTCCCTCTGATCCCTGAATTACTCTTTCTTTTTTTTTATCTTAGATTTAATTCCTTCTGTAATTGAGAAGGTCCAGATTCACTGCTATTTGAGGTACTAGTCATAAGAGACATGCTGACAGATAAAGAACTTTATTACAGGCCTGAAAAATAGTAGAGGGGTTAAGGCACTTGCTTTGCATCCCACTGAACCTGGCTCAAATCCCCAGCATCACCTATGATTCTCTGAGATTCTTGCTTAAGTGATCACAAGAAATGATTTTTATAGGAAAAAAAAAGAACAAGAAAAAACATATTTAGAAAGAGTGGATAATAGGTGCTGATGGGCACCTAGTGATGAATCCATTTCCTCACATGTTGGTCCCCTTTGCTTTATCTGTAAATCTCAATGAAGATTTCTGATGAAGAGATCAGTCCTCTTGTCCTTAAGGACAAGCTGCAAGAGATAGTCTCAAGTGACCCTCCTCAGGCGACCTTGCTGCTTTTTCATTTTTGGGAGTGAGAAGGTTGCCACACATGGCAGTGCTCAGGGCTACTCCCTGTTCTGTGTTTGGGTTTGATCCTGGCCCTGCTGGGGGACCATATCGTGCCAGAAATGAAACCCAGGCCTGCAGCATGCAAAGCATACACTCAGCCCAGTGAGCTATCTAGCCAGCCTGGTTTTGAATTTTTATTTCAGCTCTTAATTTCTTTGGTTCAGTTTCAGTTCCGCAGACTCTATTCTTCTTAACTTTTCCCTAGTCCTCACCTCGCTGGGGGCATGAACACACCTCACAGAGACACTCTAGGAATTATAGAGGAGCTGCTGAGCTTCTTGGGGAGATGCGTTTATCTTGATTGTAAATTGAGACTGGAGGTGCTGGAGCCATAGTACAGTGGGTAGGGCATTTGCTTTGCACACAGCTGATCCGGTTCAATTCCCAGCACCCCATATGGTCCCCCAAGCACTGTCAGGAGTAATTTTTGGTTGCAGAACCAGAAGTAACCCCTAAACATCGTCAGGCATGGCATCAAAACCATAAGAAAAAACAAACAAGCAAACAAAAATACCCAAACCAAACCAAAGCAAAATACAACTTGAGATTAGATCATCAGTTCTCAAGAAGAGGGAATCTAGGGGGCCTGAAAGAATTGTACAATAGTTGAGAAACTTGCCTTGCAAGCATCTGACCCTAGTTCAAATTCTTGGTACCACATTTGTTTACCTGAGCACTACCAGGACTGATGAGAGAGAGAGGGAGAGAGAGAGAGAGAGAGAGAGAGAGAGAGAGAGAGAGAGAGAGAGAGAAGAAAAGGAGAGAGAGAGAGAGAGAGAGAGAGAGAGAAAGACAAAGAGACAGACAGAAACAGAGACAGAAACAGAGAGACAGATGACAGATACACACACACACACACACACACACACACACACACACACAGAATCAGGGACCCAAGAGATAGCTTAATAGACTGAAGCACAAAATTTACATGCGGGTTTGATCTCCAGCATTACCTGGTTCCCTGAGCTGTGAGACCTTGAAATTTAAATGAACTCACATGTCTCCAATAGTTGCACACTAATTCTGTTTTGTTTTGTTTTCATTATCACATCCAGCAGTAGTTGAGGAATATGTGGTGCTGGGATGAACCCCAGGCTGGCTGCATGTGCTCTGACCCATTGGGCTTTCTCTCCAATACCCTAGTGAAGATTTCTTAAGGTGATCACAGAGGGGTGAGACTCATTCTTCAAGGTGATTCAGTGTGCTTGGCTTCACATGCTCTAGATCGAAGGGAATTAGCAACATCTTTAAATGTAAGACTAGCAGGAGCAAATAGTAGCATTTAGTCTTCCATTTGTGGACTATCATTGACCATAAAGGGCTGAAGGCAGAGCCCGGGAGAACTCTTACTGCTATTTCAGAAATCTTCGAGTGAGGATTCAGTTTGCCAACGATGCCTGGGAAAGTGATGGTCAAATAATTTGGGAACTCTTACATCTTCTATCTCATTCTAAAATTTGCATTTCTGTCAACATATTAAGAATTTAGGGTGTTCTGGTTTGTTTTGGGCCACACCCAGTGGTGTTCAGGTGTTATTCCCTCCAAGCCCTGTGCTTGGAGATGATTCCCTGCCGTGTTACCTGAATTGAACCTGGGCTTCCCATGTGCAAAGTATGGGCTCAGTCCTTTGATCCATCCCTCTGGCACAAATGAAGAATTTTGGAAAGTGTTTCAACCTGTCTTTTCCTCATTCTCTCTGAGTTGATTCATGTTTGGGATTCTTCATCTGAAACATGTAGGTGATGAGCAGGTTACACAGCTATAACACTTGTGACAGTTCACCAACAGCCAACAGCTTCTCACCTGTTCTTTGTTTACCAGCTGCAGACTGAAATCTATCTGAGGCTCTAAGGTCTGCTCTCATCATGAGTGTTGGTTGGACAGGAACACTAGTGTGAGACTGCCTGTGCCCACATCTGAAGGCAGATGAATTTGACTTTATGTTTTTTCCCTTCTCCCTATTTTATCCTCCTTCTTGCTGATTTCCTCCTCCAATCCATTGTATTAATTGACATAGTCATTCTGCTCCCCCAAGTCCTTTACAAACTCATTCTGTTATTTTTATGTCAATCCTATAACTAGTTAACTTCACTGGTACAGAGGTGAGACTGAGATTTTTTAAAGACTTGGAACCCGGAAACCCTTTGCTCCTTGCTCCTACTTGCATTCAGTGACATGCAGTTATTGAGAGAACTGAGGGATCCCCTGGGGGAAAACCTAGCCCACTGCCCCACTGGGGTCAGGACATACACTGATCTGTCAAATTGATTAGAGTCTCAGATTGAAGCCAGCTTTCTAGGAGAACACTTGATAAGAGGGATCTGGTGCTGAACATCTTAAGTTCTGGAATTTGTCTTGTCTAAATTCTAAATTCTCCCCTCTTCAAGCTTGGGTGACTATATATATATATATATATGTTGGCCGACTTCAATTGTGAGTGTGGAAAGGTCTAACTGCAGCTGAATCTCACCAAGACAACGTTCCTGAAAAAACGAACTAGTTCCTGATGTTCCATTTGCTCTCAACGGAATGAAACTTTCCAAATGCAGCAGCTATGTGTACCTGGGTTGAGAACTCAACATGAGGAATGACTTGGCACCAGAGCTGCGCAGGAGGAAGAGAGCGGCGTGGAACGCCTTCAAGAGCGTTGAAGAAGTTGTTAAGAGGACGAAGACTCTCCGGCTCTGGGCACATTTCTTTAACTCCACATTTCTTTCTGCACTACCATATGCCTCAGAGACCTGGGCCCTACGGAAACAGGACAAAAACGCCATTCAGGTATCCCAAAGACTAATCAAAAGAGCTATGCTTGGAATATCACATTTCACTCAAGTGAGAGAAGGAATTTGGAGTTCCATTGATGATCAAGAATCAGGGACGCTATCTCGTTTGCCAAGGTGTCAAAAATCAGATAAGCCGGACATGTAATGTGATTTAGAGACGACCACTGGACTAGAGCTGTTACTGACTGATTCCACGGATGTCAAAAGGATGAGTGGCCGCCCACCTACGAGATGATCAGACTTCTTCGTCAAAACCCTGAACAAACAGTTTGAAGCACTTTGTGTTTCTGGAGTGAACAGATGCCATTGGGCTACACTAGCACACGGCAGGGACAAATGGAGATGTTACTGGTGCCCGCTTGAGGAAATCGAAGATCAATGGGATGACAAGTGATACAAGTAATATATAGCACTGTAGCACTGTACTCCTATTGTTCATCAATTTGCTCAAGCGGGTCTAGTAACGTCTCCATTGTGAGACTGGTTACTGTGTTTGGCAAATCAAATACGTTATGGGTAGCTTGCCAGGCTTTGCCGTGAGGGAGAGATACTCTCGGTAGCTTGCTGGTCTCTCCAAGAGGGGTGGAGGAATCAAACTCAGGCCGGTCAAGTTGGCCGTGTGCAAGGCAAATGCCCTACCACTGTGCTATCGCTCCAGCCCTTAAGTGATATATATATGTATATATATATATATTTACACACATACATATGTATATGTATATATGTATACACACTACATATATGTGTGTGTATGTTATCACTATATATACAGTGTGTGTATGTTATTACTATATATACAGTGTGTGTGTGTGTGTGTGTGTGTGTGTGGTGTACTTGTTTTGGGGCTTTCCCAGTACTGCTCACGGGCTATTCCTGGCGTTTGCTCTGGAGTGACCTCTGGCAATGCTTGGGGGGGTGGTGATATGTGGTGCTGGAGGGATTTGAACTGGTATTGGCAGGATGAAAGGCAAGCAGCCCTAACCCCTGTACTTTCACTTGCTCCCATCTTTCTTAATCTCTCTAAGCTTCTTTGCATGGAGAGCAGGTGCAGTTCTAGTATCTATTTCATAGGCATGTCTGAAAATGAAATGAGCTCACATGGGCAAGTACTCAATAAAAGTTCCTGTGCTCAGTAATGAGGCTTTTTGCATCAAGGAGCTGGTGGGGAGCAGTTCTGGATAAAGTGGAAGGTGAGCCTGGAATTTCACTTCCCTTGTGTTGCCCAAGGCTGTTAACAATGGTTAACAGAAAACTCTGCTCCTTTGGCACTCTAGTGTTCTGTTTTTGAACTTCTGAGGCTCCTCGTTGCATTATATAGAATTTACATAGAATACTCTATGCCACCACCAAATTCTAGACAAACTACATTGTATGCAAGGAGGTAATCTTGCTGCAAGAACAATGATGTGGATTTTGCCCATCAAGACACAAATGCTCTAGCATTTAGTGGGGTCACAGGGTGGTGGTGAGGGCTGAGCAATGGCCTCTTTGGGTTCAGGTGTAGTCTGAACCTTCAGAATTGTAAACGAACTAGCTAGAACACTGTGAAATGAATATGTCCAAAAGGCGTGCCGCAGGCTATATGTTCAGCTTCTGCCTGAGGCTGGATTTCTTACAGCCTGTGAAGAGGGACAGAGAGACAACAGCTCTGGGTATGTGAACCTATCTCTGGGAAGCCCTAGAGACTTGGGCTCTGTTTATGTAGAATAAATGAGTGTATAAGTACATAGCTGTATGGATTTTTTTAAATTTACTTTTATGGGGCTATAGCATAGCGGGTAGGACATTTTTTAAATTTACTTTTATGGGGCAATAGCATAGCGGGTAGGACATTTGCCTTGCACGCGACCAACCTGGGTTTGATTCCCAGCATCCCATATGGTCCCCTGAGCACCGCCAGGGTAATTCCTGAGTGCAGAGCCAGGAGTAACCCCTGAGCATCGCCGGGTGTGACCCAAAAAAGAAAAAAAAAAAAGAATATGCTCTGAGTCTAGGAGCACCCCCACTGCTTGGTCCAGAGCAGCCCCCAACCCTCACTTGGCATGGTCTCAGGGCCCCTCACTCCTCCTCCCCTCAACCCAGAGCTGAGCTGGGATAGTTCTCAGCCAAGATTCCTCGCAAGGCTGGAGACTGGGGGGAGCAGGTCGCAGGTCACCCCTCCACGGTGCTACTCTAGGGCTCTGCCTCCCCCCATCTCCTTGTCCGCTGGGAGCCCTCCAGTGTGGTGAAGAGGGAGCTCCCCCAGGCTTGGGGGGAAGGGGTCTTCTCCCCCAAGAGGGGAGAGGTAAGATTTTATTTCCTGCAGGATGTGCTCAGGTGAGAGGTGGCCCTTAACAATAGGGGAGACTTGGCAGATGGGGGTCACTTTTCACACCCTGATACCAGGAGGGGCTGCATCCCTGAGGGCCTTGAATTTCTCTAAGCATGCTGGGGGGGCGCACTGTGGGGGGTCTCCAGCTTGGCTTTGCAGTCCCCAGCCCCTAAAATGCCCTTCCCCCTTGGCCCTAACCCCAGGCTGGCTGGCGCCACTGTGGCCTTGAACTCTAACATTCCCCACCTCTGTCACACCCTCACCCCTCAGGGCTCCCAACACTTGTTTTGTTGGGCACTTGTTTTGGAGGGTCATCAGCTCCCTAATAACCTAAGAATGCTTGCTCCCAGGGCACCGTTGCTCAGGGGGCTGAGCTGGGATGTTTGCCTGACTCTTAGTTCTGCCCAGCCCATAAGGCACATGAGGTACAAAAGACCCCACCCTGCTGCTGCTCCTGAGACCCCCCTCACCATCCCACAGACACCATCTTCTTCTTCTTTTTTAATTGAATCACAGTTCCAAACAGTTCCAAAGCTGTTCATGATCGGGTCGCAGGCAGACAATGTTCCCACACCTGGCCCCCTCCAGTGGACATTTCCCACCACTAACAGACACCAACTTTTCCTCCCCAACCCCTGCTGGCTCTGAAAAGCCGCCTCTGATCCCAGAGCCTGCCGTGGTCCCCCCCCCGCCCCCACCAAGAAGCTGTGCAAGCCCATGAACAGTTATTCCTGCAGCTGCAGTGCCTCAACCAGTGGTTCCGGCACCCACAGTACCTGGCACTGCCCGAGAGGGCCCAGCTGGCTGCAAAGCTCGCAGCCTCTCCCAGACCCTAGTGGGACCAGCTCCCGCTGCCTGCCCTGTGCTTGGGGTCGGGAGATGCCACCAAGTGAAGGCAAAGGCATCTTCTGGCCCTGTGTGTGCAGAGCTCTGGGCAGTGCTCTCCAGCTGAATGCCAGTGGCAATGCTTGCAAAGGCTGGAGGTGGGGGTGGGGGACCCCCAGTCTGTCAGCCCCACCACATTGACTTTTTTTTTCTTTTGGGGTCACACCCAGTGATGCTCGGGGATTATTCCTGACTCTGTGCTCAGGAATTGTTCCTGGTGATGCTTGGGGGACCATATAGGATGTTAGGGATTGAATCCGGGTCGTCTGTGTGCAAACAAGATGCCCTCTCTGCTGTGCCATTGCTCCAGCCTGGTCTGAGGACATTGGCTTCTTCAGGTGGGTCTGGGCCTCTCCACACATTTCCGCCTCTGGAAGTGGAAGCGGTAAACTTTCAGAACAAGATGCCCAGCACTGGGCACTGCCCACTGATGTCATCTTGAGATCAGTCGCCCCCCCCCCACTGTCATGACTTCTACCTGGCACCATCCTGCCAGGTAGAAGTGATGCCAAGGAGCAAATGTGGAGTGCATGGCCTTTCGGGTGATTTATGTTCTCCCTAAAACATGGCCACCAGCTTGAGCAGAGAAAGAACCCAATAGTCATAGAATTCACCTGGTGTTTAATAAGATTCCCTCCAACCTCCATTCCTACATGCACAGTCTTGGGAACCCAGTAAGAAACATTTTGGAGGTGATAAATGAGGCTCTTTAAGTGTGAATAGAGACCCCCATCTAAAAAATATAGGTGAAGGGCTGGAGCAATAGCACGCGGCCAACCCAGGTTTGATTCCCAGCATATCCCATGTGGTCCCCTGAGCACTGCCAGGAGAAATTCCTAAGTGCATGAGCCAGGAGTAAGCCCTGTGCATTGCCGGGTGTGACCCAAAAAGCATATATATA
>JAOXYA010478392.1:0-16659 GCA_028565675.1 Sorex palustris | reverse complement strand
TCAGCAACCAAAAAGATAAAATATTAATGTGGAGTATAATTAATAAATTATACATCTCTTGATTACTAATGGCTTATCTGGGCACTGGTGGAGGGATGGGTACTCGATCATTGTATGACTGAAATGTAATCATGAACATTTGTAAGTCTGTAATTGTATCTCATGGTGATTCATTAAAAAATTTTAAAAAAAAAGAAGAAGAATTTACCAGGAAAAAAAAAAAGAATTTCCTAAGGCCAGTCAGCTTAGAAGCCAACTGGGAACTTCCTTTAAAAAGAGAGAAAGGAAAAAAGAAAGAAAGAAAATGTTTTATAAATCACAATATCTTAACCAATAAGAAAAAAAAGTAAAAAAAAGTCAATGGACATAATTTAAAAAGGAAGGAAAACCTTGCTTCCCCTTCCATTCTGGGGGGCTTGGGAATCACACTGGCCGTGCTCAGGGCTGACTCATGGCTCTGTACCCAGGGATCACTCCGGCAGGCTTGGAGGACCCTGTGTGGTGCCGGGGATCGAACTCTGGTCAGCCGCGTACAAGGCAAGCGTCCTACCTGCTGTACTATGATGCTGGCCTCTGCTTACTTGGCTCATGGCTGGAGAGTTTGTTTTTGTTTGATTCTTCATTAATTTTGTTTTCTAAGTGAAACCATAGGGCCTTGTCTCCCGCCCTCTGCCTTATCTCTCCAAGCAGAGTCTCCAGTTCCATCTGCGTGTGCAGACAGCAGGATTGCTTCTCTCCTGAATACTGTTCACTGTGTACAGAACACAGGGGCGGGGGGCTGGGGGTCGCACCCGGCTCTGCACCCAGAAATCATTCCTGGCGGTGCTCAAGGGACCATATGGGGTTGCAGGGATCGAACCTGGGTTGGCAGCACGAGGCAACCCCCCTACTGGCCGGCTGTGCTGTCTCTCCAACCTCAGCCCCCAGACCACACCTGTTTCTCCAGCCCTCTGCCTGTGGGCACATGGGCTATTCCCAGGCATCACCATAAAAACATAATCTCTTCAAAGGAACATTTTAAAGGAAAAATGGGGGCATTTGAGCGGCAGCCTTGAGGTGCCCAGAATCTCAGGGTTCTGAGTGGGCTCCCGCCGGCCACTTCCCCCCCGCCCCCCTTCCCACACACACACTCCAGTCTGGGAGAACTGGGCTGGCCCCGGTGAGAGATTCCCACACGCCGCCTCCCCTTACCAGCAGGCATGTGACCCGGTGCGGTCAGTACGGCAGGGCAGACGTGGGCTCTGGGCAACGTCTTCAGACCAGAAGATTGAGGAGTGGGTGGGGCTGTGTCCTTCTCCCTCACTGCCTGGAGCTTGGTCACCCGGGCCAGGGGTGTGGCTGAGCGTCTGGCCGCGGGAGCATGACCCGGCTGGGTGAGCTTTGCCTCATGGACCTCCCGGTGGCTGCTGATGCAGACTTGTGGCTCTGGACGCCCAATCCAGGCAGAGCTGTGGGCAGGGGCCAGGCCAAGCCAGTCCCGCCCCGTGGAAGGGGAGGTGGCCTCCCACTCCTGCACCCGCAGACCCCTCCAGGGCACCTCGCCAGGGCTTCCCCTCAGCTCTCCTGAGATCCACTGCGGGGGGCGTCCTTGGTAATAAGCCGAGAAACAGCCCAGCCAAGCCCAGCTCTGGGGAAGTGAAAGGCAGGGCAGGGAGGGAGGGGCCCGGTGGCACATGGGGATCTAGAGTCCCCCCCAAGTCTGTGCCCAGGCAGCCTCTCTCCAACCTAGTTCAGACAAGGACACGGAACAGCTGGAGGAGAATCTCTGAAAAGACTTCTCAGAAAACCGAGCTGGGGGTTGCTCAGAGCTTCACGTGGTACTCCCAGACCCGCCCTCCTATCCGTGCCCTTAGGACCACCAGGATCGGGGCCTGGGGGTAGCCCCAACAAATCATCTGCTAAGCCAAGGGGGAGGAATGCATTCTGCAGTGGTTCCAGGGGCCCATTTCTACCCCGCTGAGTGCCTGCAGGTGCCGACCCACTTGGGCTGGCATCTGAGCATCTGAGGGGCCTCAAGTTTTGACGAGACGCAGACAGTGCACACTGCTTCTCGCTGTTCACTGTGAAGATGGGAATGTGGTCTGCGAGAGAAAGCGCTCTTCCTGGAGCCAGGGCTGAGCATCCTAGAGAGATGGAAATGCCCCCGGCAGTGAGAATGGCGAGCGTGGTCACACCTGTACCCCAAGAGTGTCTCAGACTCGGGCCACGCTCCCCAGAAACCAGGGCGTCACATGGCCCGGATGGCGGTTCCCATCCCCTTGGAAACCCCTGAGGGCGTCTGAGGGGATGGGCAGGAGTGATAGGGCACTCACCTGAGTGAGACCAGACAGAAGCTTCTGGGAGCTTTCCCGCTGCTGGCCTCAGTTTCCCCTTTTGCTCCTGGAGCATTTCAGAGGACTGGCTCTGAGCTAGAGAACCAGACCAGGCCCTCCAGGGACCCTCCGTCCGGCAGACATGAGTGGCATGAGAGCACCTTGTCCTAGGGGGTGCCGAGCATGAATAACGCCCACCCTTTCTGGCTTCCGTGGCTCCCCTTGTGGGCGTAGGGGCCCTGGGATGTGGTGGGAGTGTACCCCAGGCTGCCCAACATCTCTCAGTCCCTGGCACCTGTGCGTGATGAAACCAGAACCCACGTGTGGCAGCTCCGGGTGGAGCCCCAGCTGGCTGGTGCTGGGGGGAGGGAGGCGGGTGTCAGCGCGGCCCGGACTGCCTGGCAGGGCGGCGTGCCCTCTGGGAGCCGTGCCAGTGGGGAGGCGCTGGGACATGGGCACAGAGGCTTTCTCTACTGAACATGGGCACAGAGGCTTTTTCTGCTGGACGTGGGCACAGGGGCTCTCTGCTGGACGTGGGCCCAGGGGCTCTCTCTGAGGGACGTGGGCACAGGGGCTCTCTCTGAGGGACGTGGGCACAGGGGCTTCCTCTGCAGACATGGCTGTCCTTCCGGATGGCTGCCTTCCATGCCTGGAGGGGAGCTGAGAGAAGGTGTGCAGGAGCTCCTGAGGGCAGAGGAGGTGCAGCGGTGTTGGCACTTGCCCTTGGCTCTGGGAGCGGGTGATCTGGATTCATTCACTAACTGGGTCTTGGGGCAGTTTGATGACTGACTGACTGACCATCTGTTTAGAGGTCACGTGGGAGGCTGGGACTACGGTGGAGTGAGTGGGGCGTGGCGAGTCCCTGGCTTCCTCCCTAGCACCCACCAGAGTCACTGCCCATGTGTCCCGAGAATGGCCCCTCCAGCCTCACACCATCTGCCCAGCATGGGAGGGCGTGATCCTGTGGGCCCTGGGCACCCGGTACAGCCCTGGACCCCTCCCTGCTCTGCCTCCAGCCTCACCAGAGGTGGGCCTGGGGCTCCCTGTCGGGCTGGAACGGCACCGTGAGCAACACCCTGTCCTCAGACACTGCCCCCCACCACTGCCCCTGGCCCCCAGAATTGTGCGGGTGGGGCTCTTGGACTGGAGGCTGCTGGGAGGTGTCCCCCAGCCCCCCAAAGGCCCCTATAAGTGACCACTAGGCTCAGGAATGCAGCTCACACAGCTGCCGGAGTCCCCGGTGCCTGGCGTGTCTGAGGAAGGTTGGTTCCAGCCCGAGCTGCCCAGTCCCTCCCAGAAACACTCGTGGAGGTGCTGGGGTCCCACCTCCTTGGGGGTACCAGATGGGTGCTGGGGCTGCGGGTGTCTCTCCCCAGGTACCCCTCCCCCTGCACCCACTCAGCAGAGCCTCTGCTTCCCAGAACCTGCATGTTCCCTCGGGCAATGGATTGGTGGCAGTGACCCCGCCCTCCCAGCCGTCACCAAGGTCCCAGTGAGTGACTGTGACTGTCACGTCATTTAAATCAGAGCGACCAGTGGCTGCAGGAGGCGGAAGGGACTCGTGCACTTTGCATGCTGGAGTCCTGGTGCCACCCCCGCACCAAGCACCTGGAAAGGGACAGTCACGTCGAGAGCCGGGGATAGCCCTGAGCATGCCCCGGGCTGCACCCCCAAATCAGAACAGAACCGGATGAAAGCCACAGGTGACTCCATCCTCTAAGTGGACCCAGAGTGCCAGTACAGTAAACCAGGGGCTCGCCTTGGGCTCATCTTCCTGGGCTTGATGCCCACACCACATATGGTCCCCCGAGCACTGCAGGTATGGCCTAAAGGAACACATGATAGCAGGCATGCCCTGTCCAGTTCTCTCACTGTTGGACGTTTGCTTTGTGATCTCCACTGTCAGTGGCAGGGAATCTCTGTTGAGCCGTTAGTTCCTTCATCAACTGTTTCTTCAGGACACACTCGAGGTTGTGAGGGTTTCGGGGGCCCCCCTAGAGCCCCCAGGACAAACTGTCCATTTCAGGAAATTCAGCCTCCACCGGCTTGCCCTTCACCTGGTGAGTTTGTGAGCTTGTCTGAGGTTTCTGTCACGGGGTTTCCCGAGGGATGACCCACACTTCGGGATGACAATGAGGTCAGCCAAATGAGAGCGAGCCCGGACATGGCCCTTTAATGCAGGGAGCTTGTTCTCCTTTCGAATTTGCATCCTGTTCACCTTAGTGAAATCAAACTCCTTTCCATGTATTTGTTTACTACTTATTTCCTCTTGAGCAGCCTCTATCTCTTTCCCCAGCTCATTTACTTGGAAGGTTCTAATAATTTTGCATGAGCATCTCGGTCTGCTAATATCCCCGTGGACTTTCCCCTTAAGTGCAATTCCCAGGGGTGTGCAAATGCCCCTCCTGTCCCCAGACCCCCCGAGTTGCTTGGGAAAGCTTTGGCTGCAGTTCGGGTCCCAAGGGCAGACGTTACTCATTAACTCGGAGCCAGCCAGATTGGACAGTTGTGCAGGTTTGGGTGATGGGCCGGGCACCCCCGTCCCTGAGCACTGCTAGGCTGGGGACGTCATGGGCTGTTGGCAGTGGGAGCTGGAGCAGGTTTGAGGTTCTGTGTTAATAGCAGCTGGGAACAGCGGAGTGCCCAAGAGCAGATGCTTGGCCAAAGAAACTGGGGCTTCCCCATGCAGGAATACAGCTCTGCTGGGGGAAGAGGAAAGCTTGCCATTCGCAGCTCTGCGGGGAGACCTGGAGAGTCTCCTGCCGAGTGAGTCTGGCCAGAGTAGAGAGAGGGTCAGACCCGGATGATCTCTGACGTGGGATGTAGAGAAGCACAGTGAGGAAACAAGGCCAGAGGCAAAGACTCAGGGAACTGGTCTGCCTGCGGAACTGAGCTTCCAAGGACGGGGGAGCACCGCAAGACACCGTGAGGGGTGTTGTCAGAACGGGGTCTGCACTGTACAGCCCTGGGATTAATGGTATTGCACATCAAGGCACTTCAGATTAAACATTTGCAGAAAGCTAGAGGGGGACTGTGAGGGCCCTTCGGGATGTGGCAGAGAGCCCTGCAGAGTGGGCTGGGCACTGCCAAAGAAGGCAAGTCTCTGGGAGAGGTCCCTGGGCCTGGAATCCATCCTCTGGGCACCTCTGGAGAGTCTCTCTGGCGCTGGCTCCCTGATTGCTCACCCTATTCCTTCCTGCAGGCCCAATTTCTGCCAAGAATGGAAATGAGAACTCCTGATCAATGAATCTGATGATGTAACTCTGAAAGACACAGATAACCAAGGCTGATTCAGGAGGTCACGGAGACCCACTCAGAGTGAGACGTGGCTCTCAGTGCAGGCCTCAAAGCCTGGAGTCCCGGCCCAGCCCTAGCCAAGACAGCTTTGTCCATGAATTTCTCCCAGGGGTTAAGGGAAAAACGACTTCAAGGCTGCACTGATTCCTTCACAAAGCAGAGGGAGGCGCATTTCCCAGCTCATTCCACAAACCAAAGTCCATTAAAGATACCGGAAGGAAAGCTGGAGAGGCAGCATGGTAGTCTGGCAGGCAGATGAGGCCCATTTGGTTCCCAGTACCTCACAGGATCTCCTGAGCACCACCAGGAGTGACCCCTGAGTGCGGAGACAGTAATAAGCCACGAGCACCACTGGATATGACCCCAAAACAGAAAAGAAAGGAAAGAAAAACAAAAAACGAAAGAAAAGGAAAGGAGAGGAAAGGAAAGGAAAAGAAGAAAGGAAGGGAAAGTAAGAAAAAGAAAGGAAAAGGAAAAGAAGGAAAGGAAAGGAAAAGAAAAAGAAAAGGAAGGGAAGGAAAGGAAAGAAGAGAGAAAAGGAGAGGAAAGAAAAGGAAAGGAAGGAAAGAAATGATAGGGCCGCAGGGAAGGGCGTTTGCCTTGCATGTGGCTGACCTGGTTCGGTCCCTGGCATCCCACAGGGTCCGTCCCCGAAGCAATGCCAGGAGTAATTCCTGAGTTCAGAGCCAGGAGGAAGTCCTCAACATCACCAGGTGTGACTGGAAAAGCCAAAAAAAAAAAAAAAAGAGAAGATGAAGAAGAAGAAAAGGAAAGAAAAGAAAACCCTTGAACAACATCCCTTACAAAATCCCTTACTTGGACACAAAAAATCCTCGGCGAAATGTTTGTTAATGGCCACGGTCATGGCCCAGTGAGGTTTGTCTCAGGAAAATAAGGTTGATTTGAAATTCAAAAGCTGACCAATGTAATCAGTCTGTTAATAGAATAACAGGAAAATACAAATCAACAATCATCTCAGTAGGAAAAGAAAAAAATTTGGGGACAAATGTTTTGTTTATGATAAAATCAGCAAGAGGCCAGAGAGTTAGGACGGGGGGAGGGTACTTGCCTTGCATACGGCTTCCTGTTTGATTCCTGGCACTGCATCTGGTCCCACAGCACCACCAGAAATGATCCCTGAGCACAGAGCCAGGAGTCCCCCCTGAGCACGACTGGGAGTAACCCAGTGCAACCTCAAACTCTCAATAAAGTGGGAGCCAGGCCCGTCCTCTGTCCAAGGTCCTCTCCAGGACCTCTCGGGATGAGGGGCCGGCAGCTCATGTGATTAGGATGCAGAGGAGAAACGTGGCCTTGGGAGGGGCCACGGTTTCTTCAAAGAAAAATAAGGACTATCCATTTAAAAAGGCAAACTGCTCCTCATCCAAGGGAAACACTCTTGGAAAGAGGAAGTTAAGGAAGCTCTAAAAAAATTGAAAATGGTGCAGAGTCTGGGAGAAAATATTTGCAAAGCACATCGGACAGAAGGCTGGGTGCCAAGTTCCACAGAGAGCAACTGCCACTCAGTAGGAGGGACAACCCCCAAAGCAGGGTGGGCCAGGCAAGACGAGGACAGCGGGCAGCTGGGCAAGACAGGGCAGCGCAGCAGCACGTGTAGGGAAGGACAAAGGGAAACCCCCAGAAAAGGATGAAGACTACGTGGAGGCCACACCTGACGGTGCTCCAGGCTCTATGCTTAGGGGTCACTCCTAGCAGTGCTCGGGAGCCCATGCAATGCCACGATGGCACCTAAGGCCTCCCCCTGCAAAGGCGGCACCCCAGCAGTTGGGAAGTTGGGGAGGGTCACTTGGCAGGACTCAGCACTTCGCGTGGGTGCAACTCTGAGATGCTGGGTCCGCTTTGAAGTGTAGTGGGGCAACTCGCTGTGGCACACCCCGCAGTGCTGGAGGGCCACCAGGTCCCCACCTACCTGTTGAACCCGGACCTCAGATTCACAAGGCACCTGCTCTGCCCTTGTGAGAGTGGGCGTTGCTTCCTTCCATCTTCTTGGTGTTGTGGCAAGGGTCCTCGAGACGCACGGCCTTGTCTTGCCTGCTGGTGGGTTGTGGTGCTCCTGGGCCACCTGGCACATTGTCCCCCAGGACAACATGTCTGAGAGTGGGGATTGCGGGGGGTGGGGGGGAGGGAGGGTGTGCCTGCACGGTGCCTGGGGCCCTCCCACAATTGCTCACACACCCAGTGCCATCTCCGACAAGAGATGGCACTGGGTGTGTGAGCAATTGTGGGAGGGCCCCAGGACACCTTGGACAAGGGGTGTCCTTGTGTTGTCTCACCCGCAGCATGGGGGTGAGCATGGCCACCCAGAGGGTATGCAGAGGAGCCCTCTCAACTCAGATCATTCGTGCTTACCTTCCCACAGACAATTTCTCTTTTGTTTTATTTTTTGGTTTGGGGGCCACACCCAGCAGTGCTTAGGGCTTACTCCTGGCTCTGTGCTCCAGAATTTCTCCCTGCAGTGCTGATGGGACCATGTGGGGCCAGAAATCAAGCCAGGCCGTGACTCCTGTTTTCTCTCTCTGTCCTGGGTAGGCGTTTGTTCATTAGATAAATTGCTTCACGAATAAACACTTATTCAACACATTGCATGGGTCTGGTGGGGGGTGTGGGATTGAATGCTGTATGATGAAACCCCATCAACAATACTGTAAATAGCAGCAAACATGAAGCTCAGTGCTGGTACCGCACCTAGAAAAATTTGGGAACTAAACAGTGGTTTTTCACACCCGTGCGAACTCTATGCCCTGAATGGGAGGGTGGAAACAGCTTGTTTTACGTTACCTATGAGTTATAATCAAATAACAAATTTATAGACACCTAATAAAAATGAGCTCACAGCTTTGGAATCCAGCTTTGCAGAAAAGAAAAACCTTAGAGAAGTCACAACGAAGGCTTTGTCTGAGGCTGAAACCTGAAGGGAACGTTCTTGTAAAGACCTATAGGGTCTCAGGACGGGACTGTTGAGTATCTTAATGGGGGGCAAAGTGGAAATTAGCCTCCAGCACGGGAAGCATTTAGAATCAAAGAAGCTGATCCATCAAGCATTTCTCTAATAAGATAAAATTTCCACCAGCAAAACTTCAGCTTTTTTTCCCATACAGAAGCTATCGAAGTTATATAAAATATTCAGCCCCTGTTAGCAGAATTATAACTGAAAATGCCTTGAGTGCTGGTGTTAGGTTGCTCAATGGCTATCTGACGGACACTTCTCTCTGGGACCTACATGGTTGATTGCACATATTTCGTGCCTTTATAGACCCACAAATTTTGTTGACGATGGTCAGTGTTGAGAAATGTCCTTAAAGTGACAATTTTGAAGAGTGTCTGTCCTTAGTTTCCTTCAGACACTTTGCAATGTTTATATGGATATAAAATGTTGATGGGTTCCTCCTTCCTTTGTTGGGAATGACGGAAGAGCTCTCCGATGTCTAGAATAACCCAGCCCACCTGCAGGAACGAGGAGAGCCATTTAAAAGGCTCGATAGGGTTTTGACCAGTGTGTAGAGTGATGTTCTCCCCAACCAAAAGAGAGGGTTAACCAACAGTGCCGTTCAGAAGACAAGTGAGAGGGTGGAGGGGTTGGGTAGCAGAGAAGGTGCCGCTTGCCTGACCCATGCTCAATCTCGAGAACCACGTGTGGTCCTTGGGCACCGCAGGAATGATTCCTGAGCACAGAGTCAGGAGAAAGCCCTGAGCACAGCCAGGTGTGGCCTTAAAACAAACAAACAAACAAACAAACAAAAGTAAAATAAAATAAAAAGAGAAGTTTTAGGGTCTGGGGATGGTTTGAGCTTGAGGGCCCCGGGGTCCCTGCCTGCGCGGGATCGCCCAGTCTCATCAGGAAAGTTTGATTGTCTTCCTCGTCATCTCTCTCTACTGCTGTGTGACTCTGAGGGGTGTCAGGAAGGTGTGTGCACCCCTGGTGTGTGATTCTGTGGTGCCCTGACCGCCCACACTCCCCCCCACCAGAGTGCCCAGACCAAGCCCACCCTGCTTCTTTCTGTACCCCGCCCTCCACCCCAACTCCTCCCTGCCGACCTCGGCCTCTCACTTCCGGGTTCTGGCCAGTATCTGGACAGGCAGCTGGGGGCAAAGGCCAGCTGACCACTTCTGCTCTGTTGCCTCAGCACTTCTTGAAAGCTCTCTGGTCGCTGTGCCCCAGAGCTCAGTGGCACTGGGGAGGAGACGGGCAGACGCGCAGATGCGCAGGACCGCGGGCCACATTCACAGCCACCAAGTCACCAGCCCGGCTGCCTGCTCTGACCTTGCCGTCTGTTCGCATGATTTTGTTTCTCTGGATTTTCTGTCGCGTCATCTTCTCAGCTCCAACTCGTAGTATAAGATTGAAATGTATAGACAAGCGGTAAGAGTCCCTAGCGGGTTCCTGTCTCAGCTTTATATACACACGCGCACACACACACACGCACGCACGCACACACGCACTCATGCACACACGCACACGGTAAGTTCCACAGTAATGGATCAAAGTGTCAGCTGCACGGGATGCTCACGGGAACTGCGTGCAGAGCAAACTTCCTGCCCACCACGTTGGCTGCGAGCCCTCACACCCTGTGCAGAACTGGGCCCTGGCCCTTGGCACTGGCTCCCTCACCGGCTCCAGCTCACCTGCTGTGCTCTCCAAAAGGGCACTTGAAATTGGCCAGCAGCATAGAGAGAAACAGGGAGTCTGGACTGGATGCCCTGCCCTCGGCTCAGTGCCCTGGCATCCCCTTGGTGTTCCCCTGGAGAGTGTGGGAGGAGGCTCGGGGGGGGGGCACCGAGCTCAGGACACCCACTCTCCAGCACAGGAGGAGCCTCGAGGTGTGTGGCCCCAGGCACTCCGACCAGGAGCAAGGGTGTCCCTAAGGAAGAGGCACCTGAGAGACTCTTCTGGAGACTTTTTTTTTTTTTTGCTTTTTGGGTCACACCTGGCAATGCACAGGGGTTATTCCTGGCTCATGCACCCAGGGATCACTCCTGGCTGTGCCCGGGGGACCATTTGGGATGCTGGGAATCGAACTCAGGTTGACCGCGTGCAAGGCAAACGCCCTACCCGCTGTGCTAGCATTCCAGCCCCTGGAGACGTTTAATGACACTGTAAAGGCAAATGATGAAGTGACTCACGCTGCTCCTAATTTAGGAGGGTGATGGTTGGTGAAGGCCAGAGACCCCTTGCATTTCAGGGCCGCTCACATGCCCTGGGCAGCTTTGTGGAAACAATGCAGTGAAATACTGAGCTGGAGAGAGCTCCGGGGGCACATGGCCAGCCCTGGAGGTCCCCAAGCACCACCGGGTGGCCCAGAGCTCATACCTGGGCACTGAGGGCTTGAGCAGTGCCACATCCTCAGGCCTCTGGACAAGGCGGCCCGGGCTTCCAAGGCAGAACCTGGGACCCTCCCCCAATGCTTTAGGAGCTGAGGGTATGACCAAGGGATGGAGTATGTCCTTGGCATCTGCGAAGCTCTGAGCTGAAGGCCCAATGGCCCTAGAAACAGACAGATGTCAACAGAAATGAAAATGCTACTTCTCCACATTTCAGATGCTCCCCTGAGAGTGCTCCCCATGGGAACTAGCGTTGCAGGCCTGGCCCGCTCTCCCAGAAGCGACCTTCCTTCCTTCTTCCCTAGCCTGTGGGCTCACCCCGGGGGTTCCCAGGGGCCCGGACAGGGCTCAAGGCTGCTCAGAGCACATGCGCCGGCCCATGGGCCACCTCTGTGCCTACCCTGACATCCCACTCTCTGGATCTGTTTAATTACTTCCTCCTGCTTAGGTTTCGAGGAACTAGTTTTGCTCAAGATCTAGTTTCCCTCGTCTGCCTGCCTTCTGCTGTGACAGCCCGGGTCTGGCCAGGGGGGCTGGGCGTTCGCCAGTGTTCTCTCCTTTCATTCCTTTCTCTCTCTCTCTCTTAACCACCCAACCTACCAGCAACCAACTGGAACCAAAACAGGCCTTTTCATTTTTTCTTTTTCTTTCTTTCTTTCTTTCTTTCTTTCTTTCTTTCTTTCTTTCTTTCTTTCTTTCTTTCTTATTGACTCACCGTGAGGTACAGTAATAAAGTTTTCATGTTTGAGCTTTGAGCATATAGTCATCAAACACCCATCCCTTCACCAGTGCACGTTTTCCACCACCAAAATCCCCAGTATCCCTCCCCCACCAACCCATTCCACACTTCCCCCTGCCTGTGTGGCAGACAATTTGCAAAATACTCTTTCTCTACTTTGGTTACCTTCGATATTTTGAGACCAGTCCCACCACCACTCATACCAGCCGAAAAGGTAACGCTAGACAGTGTGTTTTGTATTGCTTGTTTTGGAGGCAATATAATGTCGTGCAGCCCCAAGAGCAGCCGCAAGCTCTAGGAATTCTAAAAGTTTAATAATTAGGGTCTGAAGAGATCGCTGCAGCAAGTTTCTCAGGTCCAAGGTTCATTTGTATGTCTCTGGGTCATGGCCATGAGGGAGTTTTAAGGATGTGGTGTCATCTCAGAGTCCCATTGGGGCAGGGGGAAGGAGAAGGGCCCACCGCTCCCCTGCCCCAAACGGGCCTTTTCTCTATGGAAACCGACACTCAGGAGCTCCACAATTCACTTCCTCAACCCTCCCCTTTATTTGTTTGTTTGGTTGGTGGAGGGTCCTCCCAGCTGGGTGTCCAGGGACTACCCTGGGGGGCTCAGATATGCGGCCTGGGTGGAAGCCAGGGTGGTCGAGTGCAAAGCCAGCACCTCAGCCCTCGCAACATCTCCGACCTGTGCTATCGTTTCCATCGTTCTCCCTGTCCTGTTTGGGCTGGCAGAAGGCGCTTTAGTTTGGCTTTCGTGTCCTCTGATGTCCTGCAGGCTGGGATGTGCTTCCCTGCCCACTGGGGCCAGATGGGGAATGAGTGTGGGCACCGTCTGAGGCACAGAAGCCTAGATCACGCTGCCGTTGGGTCTGGAGAGGCGGGCACATTTCTAGGGCACCTGCCCAGTCCCTCGGGTCCTGCCCCAAGGCTCCATCTCAGCAGACTTGCCCTGCTCCATCCTTAGTACCCCCCGGGCCCCCAAGCTTTGGCCGGAGTGAACCCTAGCACCGCTGGGCGTGTCAATATCTGAGAGTTCTCGTCAACTTCCTGCTTCTCTGGGGTAGCAGTTCCGCATCTCTCCCTCTTTCTCTCTCCTACCTCTTGTTCCCTGAAGCCCTCTCGGTCACTGTTGCTCTAGTTGCAATTTGTAAATGTTTTCTGGTAAGAGGGCCAGGCAAAATCACCCTGGTCGTGACTGGAAGTGAAAGTTCTGCTCACCCAGGGTTGGCATTCAAAAATAAAATGTGTGGTCAGGTCGTTTTCCTCATCCAGTTTTTCTTCCGAATCCTTTGTGAGGCCTGAAGGTCAGGCCTGGCCCTGTTATATCCAGCCATGCCCACTTCCTCCACTGCGCAGTGTGTGTGGGGGGGGGCCTTGAGGCCCCTCCTGGCTGGCGCCCCTTTCCCAACCTCTCTTGCTCCCACACAGCCCCCAGTCCAGGCTCCAGGGGAAGCTCCATGTCAGGGACCTGCAGACATCTCTCCGGGGTGCAGTGTTCCCGCTCCTGCTAGTGACACGGTGACTCAGTGTGGATTGGAGCCATTCCTGGAGGGACAGGGCCGCCTTTCGAGCAGCGTTTGGGGTCAGCAGGCAGTGGCAGGAAAGACGCCTGGTCCCCGCCCGCCTCACCTGGGAGCCCTTACCCTGTCAAGGCCCTGGCCTGCCTCCCTCCCCCCCCCTGCCCTGCCCCAGGTCTGACCTGGTGCCATTGATGCAGTGCCTCTCCTGCTTGTGACTTTGAAGTCTGATAAGGAGCAGTTTCGATTTCCATTTCTATTATGGTCACATTCATTCCATGTCACTAGAGCTGTTATTTTTAACTAAAGAAACACTCTTGGGTGGATTTTTTTTTTTTTGGTGACTGCAATACTTTGAAACCACAAGTTCCCTTGGTTCCCTTGTAAACACATTGAAGGAGTGCACAGATCTTTGCCCATTTAGCTGTGTCTTTAGGAAACGAAAAATAAAAGTCGGAACCACAGGCTGGTGAGGCAAAAAAAAAAAAAAAAAAAAAAAGCAAACACTGCACACAGCAAATAATGTTGCAAATGTTTTCTCTTGCATAGTATAGATTTCCCTGGTAGCGTTCATTTCCATTTGCTTTGCATTTGGAAATGAAGACAGCTGCACCTTTAAAGTTTGTGGACAAGAAGTTTAAAAAAAAAAAAAGGATGTGTGTAGGGGGGGCACTCTAACTGATACTCTAGGTTTTGTTTTGTTTTGTTTTGCTTTTTGGGTCACACCTGGCGATGCACAGGAGTTACTCCTGGCTCTGCACTCAGGAATTACCCCTGGCAGTGCTCAGAGGACCATATGGGATGCTGGGAATCGAACCCAGGTCGGCCGCGTGCAAGGCAAACACCCTACCGGCTGTGCTATCACTCAAGCCCCAACCCCCCCGCCCCTTTTGGGCATTGTGGTTTGCAATACTGATACTGACAGGTTATCAAGAATATCGCTTTACCTACTTTTAACACTCAGATGTTGTATAGCGTGATCATTCCCAGCTATTATTGTCATACTAGTCTCTTCTCTATCCTACCTACCCTCCACCCCACACACACTTGTGGTTGATTCCAACCACTGACTAGTCCTCCTAGCCCATCTTTCACCTGAGTACTTTTGCAAGACTTTCTGTCCTTTAAACAGGTGGGGCCCTAATTTCTCACAGAACTTCTTCATGACCTTAAGCAACATGAGGTTTCAAAGTAAAGGGAACAGAGGCACCACTGGGCTTGCACAGAGGAGCAAACTAGAGGGAGGATTTAGGAGAGATGCAAATACAAGTGACAGAGTAATTGGCATTTTCATATTTTAAGTCCTGTTGTTGATAAAGACTCGGGGGGTCAGTGACCATATTTTAAAAAGTGTCATCTGACAATGTTATAAATAGGCAGAGGGCTGGTATTTACACTTCATTGGAGGTGGTATTATTACTTTTATTCCCCTGCTTTTGGGCCATACCCAGTGGTGCTCAGGGCCTACTCCTGGCTCTGAGTCAGGGATCATTCCTGGTAGAGCTTGAGGGGCCATATGGGATAGAAGGGACTGAAACCAGGTAGGGTGTCTGCAAGCAAGTACCTTACCTCATGCTATCTCTCTATCCCATTACTCCTTATTTTTAAAAATTCTACTTTTTGTGGGAAAAATGATAGATGATCCTTCCTTCTTATTTATTTCACATTTCGTGAGGGATATTATATATTTTAGGAGGATCTAATGCAGAGGTTTTGGTAAGTTCACAGACATATTACCTTAAAATATTCAGGTTCTCAAGCATTTAAAAACAGTTTTAATTTTTGGGGTGTTTTTTTTGGGGGGGAGGATGGGGATTTTAGTTTTGGGGTCATACTCCACAGAGTGCAGGCTTATTCCTGATTCTGGACTCAGAGATCAGGGACCATATGGAATGCTGGGGATTCAGTGAACTAGGGTCAGCCAGGCACAATGCAAATGCTCTACCCAGGTACTATGTTATAGCTCTGGCCCAATCAAGCAAAAACTCAATCAAATAAAAACCAAGTTGGCTATCAAGGAAAGGAGAGAGGGTGGTACCTGAGCTTTTTCTCCCTGGCAAATTCATAGGTTAAAGGTGAGAGTTTCCCTACAGTGCTGCCTCTTTTGCATAATTTGTCTGATATTTTTATTCTGTTTTGTGTTGTCAGAAATTGAACCCAGAGCATCACATGTGCAATGCAATGCTCTCCCACTGAGCTACATCCCAGCTCTCTTTTGCAGTTCTGATTCCCTTTCCATGTGACTCTTGCCACAGAAACTTCATGTTACCCAGTCTGGTCCATCCTGGGAGTACAGAAGGGTCCTCCCTCCAATTAAAATGCTGGGCTGGAGTGATAGTCCAGTGGGGAGGGTGTTTGCCTTGTATGTGGCCGACCCAGGTTCAATCCCCGGCATCCCATATGGTCCCCTGAGCACCGCCAGGAGTAATTCCTGAGTGCAGAGCCAGGAGTAACCCCTGTGTAGCGCCAGGTGTGATCCCCAAAAGCCAAAAAAACACTAAAGTAACACCAAAAAAAAACACTTATTCTTGTAACACGTGGCTTTTACTTAGTTCTTGAGGCATATAGTAGAATTAAATCACACTAGAATAAAGAATGATAAGAAGCATAATCACAGTGCTCTCTTTATTAATATTTGCGTTTTAAAAAAAGATGATTAATGTCCCAAAGGACTGCGTTTTTCTTGGAAGACTTCTATGCTTCTGTAACCATTTGTTTAGTCAGGGTTTTGTTTTGTTTTGTTTTATTTTGTTTTGTTTTTGCTTGTCTTTGGATCACACCTAGCTGTACTCAGTGCTTACTACTACGTGCTCTGCACACAGGGATCACTCCTGCGAGGCTTGAGGCACCAGATGTAATGCCATGGACTGAACCTGGCTGGCCACATGCAAGGCAAGTGCCCTACCGGCTGTATTCTCTCTCTGGCCCAGGCATTATTACTATTTTTATTATTCTTTTGCCATACTTGACAGTGCGCAGGGCTTACATTGTGCAAGTAGAGTTCGGGGGAACAACCCCATATGGGGTGCCAGGGAACAAATGTGGGTTGGCCGTGTGCATGATCTGGTCTCTAGGCAGTATTTTTAATCTAGGACTTTTCCTGTCAAGTCAGTTTTATACCAATAAAATGTAGCTTTAAAAATGGAGATATTCTGGTAGAGGAATGCGTATTTGATCATTGTATAACCGAAACCCAAGCGCAAAATTTGTAAGTCTACAACTGTACCTCATGGTGTCTCACTAATAAAAATTTAAAAAAAACAACAATAATAACAAATCACTGTCCTCCCATTGTTCATCGATTTGCTCGAGCGGGCCCAGTAACGTCTCCATTGGAGACTTTCTTGTTACTTTGTTTGGCATATCAAATACATCATGGGTAGCTTGCCAGGCTCTACCGTGCGGGCGAGATACTCTCGGTAGCTTGCCGGGCTCTCCGAGAGGGGCGGAGGAATCGA
>JAOXYA010478387.1:0-16659 GCA_028565675.1 Sorex palustris | reverse complement strand
AAGGGCGGAGGTAGGGTGGCATCTCCTGGTCTGGAGTTTCTCTGGCAGAGGTGGGGGTTATTCAGGTGTCATAAATCTCCTTCAGTTCCTTTATTACAGTCTCTGTCTCTGATGAAATTTGTGTCTCTGTAGGGTCCAGCGTCCTCAGGGTTTGTCACTGGTGTCAGGAAGATCTTATCTGGCCCAGGCCTTAATTCTTGAAGCTTCAGTATTACTGGCTTGATTACTTCTCAGAAGTTTCATTCCCATAGGCCCTCTCCTATCTACCTGCCTGCCTCAGGCTCCAAAGATACTGTGACTATTTCCTGGCAAGCAAGCGACAGAGAAGAGTCAGGGGCAAGAGGAACCCAGGGCCCAGCAACAACTAGAGGTCAGTCACCCAAAGAACAGAGGGAAAGAGACCGAGAAGGGCAGCCGGTGGAGTTGGCAACCCTGAAAGACTGTGTGCCTGCCGTTGTTGAAAAGAAGCAAGTGCTTCAGGTGTGAGAAAAGGAAAGCTGGGTTCTAGCCCTCCAGCGGTCAGAGCCTCTGAAACCAGGAAACAAGATGGAGACCATCGGTCAGTGTAGCCAGGGTGACCATCCCAGGAGAACGCAAGACCAGGCTCTCCTCAATAATACCAGAAGCTGAGGGTGTTGGTAGGGTGTTTAAGGCGGAAGCTCTGGAGCCCAGCTCCTGGGGAGGGGTCTAAAGGCCTCATCTCTCTGTACTTAGGGAGTTGAAAAACTGCTTCCTGTCACCCCTTCAGACAGTAGAAGGAGCCAAAGGCCTGAGGGAGGAAGGACTTCAGCCTCTTCCCCTGGATCCCACCTCCCAAGGGAGAGCTTGAGAAGCAACTTCTTCTTAGACCCCTACACATCAAATCCGGGATGCTTTGAGAACAAGCCCCAGTGGTGAGCCACCTCCTCACAGGACCCAGACAACAAGGCTTCTACCAGGAATGGAGCAATAGTGCAGCTGGCATACAGTGCTTGCCTTGCATACAGCTAACCCAGGTTTGGTCCCCAGCACCCCATATGGTCTCCCGAGCCCACCAGGAGTAATCCTTGTCAGAGCCAGGAGTAAGCTCTGAGTCACTAGGCATGGTCCAAAAGAAAAAAAGAGGGGCCAGGTAAGGTGTCTGTCTGGCATGTAGCCAACCTACTTTTCATTCCCTGCAAGAGACAGACTCCCCTGAGCACGGCAGGAGTGATCCCTCCTGAAACAGTAATAAGTCCTGAGCACTGCCTGGTATGGCCCCAACTCTCCCCATTTAAAAAAAAAAAAACTTTAAGAATACTTAAAAAAAACAAGGCTTCTCCTTCTCCTACTGGCCAGTCCCTGATCAGCCGAGAAACAGGGTTGGGAAGGCGTCATGCATGCACCCCTCAGCCAGCCATGGGGAGCCTCACTTCCTGCTACAGCAGGATCAGGGTGACTCAGTCACAGGCTCCGCACTTCTCACGCTGCCCTCAGAATGGACAGACTCATCTGCATTCCTCAGGAAGTTTCCAGTGATTTCCAGGACATTAACAAACAAATTACATCACAAAAGCATAATTACTGTTTTGGGAGGAGCACACCCAAAGGTGTTTGGGGTAAAGGAGGGAACCTGAAGTGTTGGGTGTTGAACTCCAAACCTCACAGGTAGAAGGCCTGTGGCCTGTGCTCTTCTACTTGGGCCATGTTTCCAGGTCCTGGAAGCATAATTACAACTGATGAATAGTGAACTCCTTTGTTTTGTGGGTGGGAGGATGAGGGGGAGATAAAGAAGTTTCCAGGGGCTGAAGTGATAGTGCAGTGGGTAGGGCATTTGCCTTGCGCGCGGCCGGCTGACCCGGGTTCGATTCCCAGCATCCCATGTGGTCCCCCGAGCACTGCCAGGAGGAATTCCTGAGTGCAGAGCCAGGAGGAACCCCAGAATATTCCCAGGTGTGACCCCAAAAAAGCAACAAAAAAAAGAAGAAGAAGGCTCCAATTAAAAGGGTCCCAGTACTTACTCCTGGCTCCTGACCGTGCTTGGGGGACTACATACGGGGCTGGGGTTGAACAAGAGTCAGCCACCTGCCAGGCAAGAGTATGCTGTCTCTCCCACCCCTACTGAGGAACTCTTTTAAGAAAGCAACAAAGGGCCCAGGACATGGTTCAAAAGGCTGGAGCGCATGCTTTGCAGTCTCAACCTTGGCACATCATGATCCCCCAAGTACTGCAGGGGGAGTCCCCCAAAAGGAAAAGAGGACGAGAACCTTCTGCATCCCAAATAAGAATAATGCTTATGCCTTTTCAGCATATTAAGTTCCATTTCCGGGAAAGTATCTGCAGAAATGCTGGAGAAGGGGGGAGGATCGCAGTCACAAAGGTGCAATTTTCTTCCACCGATGGTTATAAGTTATATCTTCACAGAATACAAAAGTCACTTACATGCTGATATGAAACTCTTAAAAATACAAAATTACGCCTGTGCTCACCACCCCCCATAGGAGTTATGCAAAACTTGAGGCAATACTTGACTCTATCCTCACAGCAGCTTTAATGAATATGGACAAGAACGTGATTTCTCTAAGACATGGCTTTCCCTCTGGACTGAGGCACAGATCTGTGTACCAGCACTGTGTGAGCCTTCTGTTGGGCAAAATCCCTCAGCAGCCCTGTGAAGCAGTGGTGACAGGTCAATTTCAAAATAAAGAGAGTACAGGAAGGAAGGACATGACTGATCCCAGTTCAATTCTCTAGCACCACCTATGGTCCCCTGAGCACCACTAGGAGGAGTTACCCCAAAGCACAAATTCATGTGTAATCCCTGTGCACTGCCAAATGAGACCCCCACCCCACCACCAAAATTCCCAGGTCAGAAACTGAAGCATAGAGTTGACACACGGTTCCTCCAAAGTCACACAGAAAGAGAAAATGTGGGATTCTACACCAGATTCCTTCAGCTAACTTCCACGTTTTATTTGTTTTCCCTGTCTGCAGTGCCAGGGGATCAAGCCCAGGCTAGTTCTCTAGCACTGAATTACAATCCCAGCTCTTCTGCTGATTTCCAAATCAGAGCCCATAACCACCAAGGCTGTTACTGAAGGCAATTATAAACATGAAAGTTCAGTTGGGGGGCTGGAGCGATAGCACAGCGGGTAGGGCATTTGCCTTGCATGCGACCAATCCGGGTTTGATTCCCAGCATCCCATATGGTCCCCCGAACACCAGCAGGAGTAATTCCTGAGTAACCAAGAATGATCCAGGAGTAATGCATTGCCGGGTGTGACCCAGAAGAGAAAAAAAAGAAAAAAAAAGTTCAGCTGGAAAAATCATCTCAAATATAGTCTCTGCTACATTCATATGTCCCATTTTCTTGGGGACACCCCCATCGGGTACTGTCACGAAGTCAGGCCTAGAAGGAAAGACAGAGGTCTTCAGAAGGGGTGTACCGAGGAAGGAGCTCAGCAGGTCAGGACCCAGAGATTAATACCGAGGGTGACTCATTTCTATTAGCTACTGGCTCTGAACCAGACAATTCAATCCTTATGCGTCCCAGTAACTTATGGCTAAAGAGCCTTGTCCTGAAGCCCAGAAGCCACCCATAAGCATTAAGCATGCTCCTTCAGACCTGCCAAATCCCAGGGCACCTCAACTAAAAAGACATAGAATCCCCAAGCTCAGCACACATGTGATATATTCTTGAACGTCACAGCCAAGCAAATAAGCAAATGGTTAATTGTTCATTGGAATCTGGGTCTTGGCAACAGAGGGAGAAAGGGTGGGAGGGTGGCAGGATACCCTAGGAGATAGGCCATATTATTATTGATGTTTTCTAAGTAAGGAACCAACCCGAGGAGAGATTGGGAAACTCGCCTGAGGTCAGAATTCCAGTCTCAGAGCATTCTGGCTCCTGGAGACCTTGCTCTACCTGACTTTGAAAGATCACACGGGAAGTTTATGTCCATAAGGTCATCTCTGAGCCACCTAAGGAACTTCATGCAACACGTATGCCCCGTTGTGGGGAAAGTTTAACCCATGTTGCTAAGTGTCTTACTAAGGAACATTTCTAGGGCCATAGAGTAAGCACAGGGGGTCAGGCACCTGCCTGGCACACATTGAGCCCATTGCAATCCATGGCACGACACATGGCTCCCTGATCCCCACCAGGGTATAAACGCCAGCACCACAGGCCCCAAGCAATGTGGAGTCCTCAACCTATCATATTGGATCACTAACCCAGCTGGCCTCTGGAAGGGGCATCTCCCAAGGGCTCCTGGGCACTACTGGGGAATTTCCCCTCCTCAGCAAAAGAGAAAATGGAGCTAAATCATGTCAACAACAAATCCCCCCTCCTGCCATGACTGCATTTGGAAGGGTGAGTGCATGTGGCCCTAAATCCAGGATGACTGCATCCACCTAGGAGAGGAAACACATATGGAGACAGACGCATCCAGAAGGAAGAGCCTGCGGGGAGACCTTGAGAAGACAGTCACCTACAAGCCGAGCAGAGAGGCCTATACTCAGCCCCTTGATCCTGGACTTCCGGCCTCCATAATGAGGAGGAAGTACATTTCTGTCTTGTCAGGCACTGTGGTCATTTGTTACGGCAGCCATGGCAAGCTGGCAAACCGGTCATTGGCAGGGGCAGGAGCAAACAAAATGTGATCAGGACACACCAGAGAATCTTATTCTGATTTTGGGACCAATGTCAGGCTACCGCATGCATGAACCTCAAAGATGGTCGGCCAAGTGAAGTAGGCCAGACAAATCCCATGGGATCCCAGAGGGTGAAAAGCCCCAGAGCATCACCCACAACCCCACGGGAAGCAGATTGGTGGTTGCTAGGGGCTGGGCAAAGGGGAACATGGGGAGTTGTTGTTTAATGGGTACAAAGTTTGGGATGATGAAAAGTTCTGGGTGAGCGATGGCGACCGTTGCACAATTGTGTCAACGCACCTCGTGTCGCTGAACTGTAGGCCTGAACAAAATGTAATGATAAATGTCATGATCTTGTTTGGGTCACAGCTGGGGAAGGAGGTGCGGGAAACAACTTCCTGGAGAAAAGTAAGAACTTCGAATCACCAAATAAAACGAAAGCCACTCTATGACTATACAAGTAAGAAACATAGAAAACACTCTAGAAGTTCAGAATAAAGAGGAGTGAACAGGAGGAAGGCCTGCCAGGTGCTGGAAGCAGGGAGATAGTTGTGGTCACCACTAAGCAGAACTGCTAATCAGCACCAAGCAGGGTTGAAGAGATCCAAGGGGTGAGGGGGTCACCCACCAGGTGCCATTACCAAGAGCAACAACGTCCACCCCCATGCCCCCAGTCAAGACTAGACACTGAGAGTGAGGTGGCGGCCACCTTCGGCTGGCCATTTTCTCCAGCAGCTCCTTCTGCTGGAAGATCTGACAGAAGCAAGCTGAGAACGGATCCTGGGAAATGCAGTTTGCAGCTTCCGGCCCAGCAGGGTAGATAAAGAACAGAACTGATCCACGACAGTCCAACTCATAGGACCTTGCTTTAGAAACTTCTTTCATTCCAATAGAGTCTCGCACATTTTATTTAATCACATTAAGGAGGGGGGGTGCTGGAGCGATAGCAGAGTCTGGATCGATAGCACAGCAGGTATCGGGCAATTGCCTTGCACACGGTTGACCCGGGTTTGATTCCCAGCATTCCATATGGTCCCCCGAGCACCACCAGGAGTAATTCCTGAGTGCAGAGCCAGGAGTAACTCCTGTGCATCACTGGGTGTGATCCAAGAAGCAAAAATAAATAAGTAAATAAAAATAAATATAAAAGGGGGGAGTGGAGAGGGCGACACCAGGCTGGAGGACATGCTTTGCATGCAGGAGGCCTGGGGTCAGACCCCAGCACCGCATGGTTCAACCTCGCTCAGAGCCAGCAACCATTGGGTACGGCCCCAAAACCAAAAAAATAGACATAAAATGGAAGTCTGTGCAAAGAGGACACACAGTCAAGAGTGATTGACTCCTAAGACTCTCCCCTAGGTATAAGGAAATAAACCATCTTCAATTGGTCATTATATAGCTCTGGCAGGCCCAGGGGTGGCTTGAAACACCAGCATTGTATGGACACCCTGTCCCCTCCCTAGCACCACTAGTCATAGCCTGTTGGCCACCTGGCACCACTGAGGTGAGGAGGCCCATACTAAAAATAAAATAAAATTAGACTTGGCCCCATTTAGTGAGTTGACTAAATGTACTCAAAATCTTCTTGCAAGCTGAATTTGAAATTTTCTTTTAGAAATATACAGTTTACTCTGACTTGGCTGCGTTTGTTGGTTTTTTTTTTCCCCTTCGCATTTTGTTTTGAAACCAAGGAGGCCACAGTCGAATAAGATGGAAGAGTGGATTTCCTCGCTTTGGACCGGAACCCATATTGAATAATGCCAAAGGTGAGTTTCGAAAGCAACAGTCTTCTTGGCCTCTCCCAGTCTGTCTGCAGAGTGGACAGAAAGAAGAAAACTGCCTGGCCAGGAAGAGAGCTCAACGGACTTAGCACACGCTTTGCATGTGGAAGTTTGATTCTGAACACCTCATAGTCCTCCAGCAAACCTTGAGCACCAAGCCAGGAGTAACCACTACCAGCACTGCCCAGTGTGGTCCATAAACCAAAATAAGGAAGAAAGAAACAGAAATAACGTCTTTTTTTGATTTGTTTTGCTTTGGGGAGCCATACCTGGCTGTGCTCAGGGGTTACTCCTGGTTCTGCACTCAGGAATCACTCCTGGAAGTGCCCGGGGGACCCTATGGGATGCTGGGGATTGAACCTGGGTCTGCTGAGTGTGCAAGGCAAGCACCCTCACCACTGTACTATTGCTCAGATCCCTATAATAGTGTTTTGAAACCCACAGGACTCCTCTGGACTTTCATGGTTTGTGACCAACCCCACTCCAGTGTTGGCGGCTTTGCCCTTAATTCCAGGGAGGATATTCCTCCTCCTACTCCACAGGGATAGACAAATGACCCAAACCATGTCCCACTTTTTTACCTCTCCCATGGAGAGGCAGGAACTTCATCCAAACACATCCATGCTCTGCCATTTGGGGATAATATCGGCACGAGATGAGGTTTCCCTTGTAGAAGCCATGAGACCCAAGAGTGCAGTTGGCCGGAAGGTGCTAGAATCCTCGTCCTCCTCAGGAGAGGCTTGCTGCTGAGAGGATGTCAGCTTCTTGAGCCACTGTGCCGGCCTCAGTGCTCACCCTGGGAAAAATCAGCCCTAGGCCTCTGCTTCGGCTGCTCTTCCACATTTTATCTGCAAAGTTTGCTCCTGTGAAATGCTGTTGACCCAAGTTTCTTAAGCTCATGTGATGGAATGTGTGAGGTGTTTTTTTTTTTTCCTCTCTCTGTTTTCACCTAAATGCAGGTTCAACTGGTTCAGCGATTGGTCTTGTGTAACCAATGCTCTAGGGTGACACTCAGGAGGCCCCCTCTGGGCCAGGTCAGCTACACTTGGGTCCTCTAACGATGTGCTCTGGGACCTTTGGTAAATAGTTGACTTGGGCAGGAGCCAAGCTACTTTTGACTGAGGTCTGTTGTGGACAGAAAGGTGTCCCAGTGACCTACCAGGGTTCCTGTTTGCTTAGAGATGATGGAAGTCACCAAGATCTGGAAAAAAGAAAAAAAAAAACCTAGAAACCACAGCCTCTCCCCTGTCACAAGGTGAAAGTGGGAACACCATGTCTTCCGCAAGTGCTTTTCGAGTTTCCTGTGCCTGGAGCTGTTCACGCTGCTGTTCATATCAGCAAAATTCCTGCTGTGGCAGGTGACCAGGACCCAGAGGAAAGGAGGCACAAAAGTGAATGTGCCAAGCCAGGAGAATGACCCAGAAGGCAGGAGCACGTATTTTGCCTGCAGGAGCCCGGGGTTGAATCTCCGGCACTGCCTGGTCCCCAAGTGCTGCTGAGAGCCGTCTCTGAGCAACACGTCCAGAGAACATTTTCTTTTTAATTTTAAGGGAATTTGTTGAGCTCTGCTAATGAGCATTCGGGGAGGTGCTACACTTGGCTGGATCCCAGACAGGAATCTCCCTCTCCATCACTACAAGCTGTCACCACACTGTCATTCTGTCCGAGCATGTCAGGCACACACAACACTCAGGCCCAGCATCTGCTCGGAGCACCTGGGCAGAATGAGGTGCTGTTCAGGAAATCCTTCCCCATGCCTGAGTGAACAAGGGCATGAGGACAGAAGTGATGTTGCTCCAAGGATGGGGCGGTAGAAGCGTCAGCTCCAATGAAAAGACCATGATCACTGCACTGATTAGGGATCCTCGATCTTCACCTGCATGGACACGAGATAATGGAGGGCAGGCAGACTTCTAGCTCTTTTGATCACTGTCTTTAAGTGCTCCACCAAATTCCTGCCCACAAGTGCAACTCTCTCACGGTCTCACTGGATATCTGATACTTCCTCTCACTCACTCTACCCTGCAGAGTTCCACTAGACCCACAACTTCACGAGATTGGTGATTCCCTCCAACCTCATCTGCCATATGCCTAGTGGGCAAACCCAGGGGAAGAGACCACAGCCACACCAGCCACCACTTCTGCTCCTTCTTTCCCTGGGAAACGTTGTCAGAGGAAGCAGTTCCAGTCTCTGATACATCAATCTAATAAACATTTCCAAGAACTCTCCAGATTGTAGGAAGTGACCTCTTGATCTCTTTTTTATTTTTCTTTTTGGGTCACACCCGGCAATGAACAGGGGTGACTCCTGGCTCTGCACTCAGGAATTACTCCTGGAAGTGCTCGGGGGACCATATGGGATGCTGGGAATCGAACCCGGGTCAGCCGCATGCAAGGCAAATGCCCTACCTGCTGTGCTATTGCTCCAACCCCCAGCACTGTTAGAATTTTAAATTTCCTTGTCAGTGTGTTCGAAACTCTTTCTGAAGCTGTTTAGATAAAATGAGGCCCATGGAACATATCACTCTTTATGTAACTGACTTACACATCAAGGAGCTCCGTCTCCAAAGTGTACAAGTTGAGGCAAATATTTCATGGCAAGTAAAATGTACAAATCAGGCACAGACCTGCCTGAGTGGGCCACAGGGAGAACTCGCCACATTCTTTCATGTTGTTAGTGCCCAAGTCTCTGAGCTCAGCCCCTCAGCCCTTCCTTCAAAGCTGTCTCACAAACCCACCCCTTCCTTCCATTCCCACTCAGAAAGGTCCGCTATGCTCCTGCTGCCTTTTTTTAATTTTTTTCCTTTTTCAAACACTTCTGGGTTGTGCTTAGGTCCTGAGAATGAATCAGAAGAGATACTGGCTTTATTCATCGCCCTTTGTCTCTGTGCAATTCCCCTTCTGGTCAAGAAAAGTGTCTTAGGTTTGGAGACTCCTCAGTGAAACCGTCCAAATTCCAGCTGTGTTTTTATGTGTTCCTTGCAATATGATGACAGTAGATTTGTGTCAATCAGCACATGTGACAAGACCCTCACAAGTATTGGAGCATATTTGTAAGAAATGTTTGGGTGCACAAGGTCTCTGAACCCTGCCGGGAGTGATCCCTGGGTGCAAAGCCAGGAGTAAGCCCTGAGCACCTCTGAGTGTGGCCCCAAACAAGAAAGTGGGGGGGGGGGGAATATTCAAAAAAGACAAAAAAAAGGAACTCAAGGTGCTGGAGCGATAGTATATGGGGAGGGCTCTTTCCTTGCTTGCTGTCAACCCAGGTTCGATCCCCGGCATCCCATATGGTCCCCCGAGTACTATCAGGAATAATTTCTGATTGCAGAGCCAGGAATAACCACTGGGCATTGTTGTTTGGTATACTCCAAACAACAACAGCAACAACAACAACAACAAAATAGCACTCAAACACAAAAAAGGAGGAGTGCTCAAAGATCGGGGTTGTCACTAGTGGGGCTGGGTTTATCCTCTGAGATGCAATCTCCTTCAAACAGACATTAGAGGGGCTGGAGAGATAGCACAGCGGGTAGGGCATTTGCCTTGCACGTGGCCGATCCGGGTTCGATTCCCAGCATCCCATATGGTCCCCTGAGCACCGCCAAGAGTAACTCCTGAGTGCAGAGCCAGGAGTAAGCCCTGTGCATCACTGGGTGTGACCCAAAAAGGAAAAAAAAGAAAACAGGCATTAGATGCAGGTCTGCTTTGTCTCTCCCCATTCCAAGGCCTAATGTCATTTTCCCTAATGGCTGTAAAGTACCTTCTTTTGAAGTGTTTGCTTTCGTGGTTTCAGGACCTGGGGACCCTGGGGACAGATGAGAGCATAACTATGGGGTCTTTCCCTTCAATAACTGCTCGAGTCAACACAAAGTTCTAGGGCCAAGGAGAGGGCCTATGTGAGCCCCGAGTGGAGCCCTGGTCCAGTGGCCTGTGACCCCCTGTCTCTAGAGCATTTCATTTGTTCAGTTGATCAGTTGATTCTTGGTTGTGGAGGCCAGAAAGTCATTTAGAAACCAGATCTTAGGTAGATTAAAATTTTAGGTAAGTTTTTTTCCTTGATTCAACAGTGTGGGCCGAATGTGCACGTGTGTGGAGGTGCAGGGCTGGGCTCCCCAGTGCCACACCCAGCCCTGCCCAGGGGACCACGTGGTGCCAGGGGCCACACTCGGGCCTCAAGCATGCCCAATGTCCCCAGGACAGCTCCAGGAGCATTGTCTAGACATCAGAGTATGGTCGGCTGCTTGTCTGTTAGCTAGCCTTTATAGTGTCTACAATTTTAAGCAACCGTATTTGTTTACACATTTATTTGGTGGAAAGGGTTTGGGGGGCCACACCTGGTGCTGCTTAGGAATTTTTTTCTGGCTCTGTGCTCAGGGATCACACCTGATGGGGCCTGGCAAAGGGATAGAACCAGAGTCGGCTACATGATGCAAGAAAAGTGCCTTGACTCTTCTTCTTCTTCTCCTTCTCCTTCTTCTTCTTCTTCTTCTTCTTCTTCTTCTTCTTCTTTTTCTTCTTCTTCTTCTTCTTCTTTTTCTTCTTCTTCTTCTTCTTCTTCTTCTTCTTCTTCTTCTTCTTCTTCTTCTTCTTCTTCTTCTTCTTCTTCTCTTCCTCCTCCTCCTCCTCCTCCTCCTCCTCCTCCTCCTCCTCCTCCTCCTTCTCTCTCTCACAACCATATTTGCTTACATTTATTCGGGGGAAAGGGTCTGGCGCCACACTTGGCAGTGTTCAGGGCTTACTCCTGCCTCTGTGTCATGGATCACTCCTGGTAGAGCTGGGGCAGCCCCAGGCAAGGCAAGCATCTTACCTGCTGTACTCTGTCTCCAGCCCCTATTTCTTCCCATAGTCTGATAAAGACCGAGAGAAGAAACCTGAGGGCAGGAGAACAGCTCGGTGGCTAAGAGCAGAGGGTCTCTGTGGGAGGGCTGGATTTGATCCTTGGCAGTATCCCGGCTCCTGATATGAATGACGTAAACCCTAAACACTGCGCCAGGAGTAACTCAAAAACCAAAAGGAATTTGAGAAATGCCGTTACACTTTCATTGATGCTTCATTGTGGTTTTATTGGTGTATTGGCGTTCTAGGCCATCAATTCCTCAAAAGTACGCTCTCCCCCTCCACCACCATCACCAATGAAAGGTCTTCATTGGGCAGGAAATTGCTAGAGCCAGAAGGACCCAGCCCAGGCTTGCTCTGTCGTTCTCACGTTTCAGGCACCCTGAGATCAGCTGCGTGATTCTATCACCAGCAAGAAGGGCTCAGAGTCACTGGAGTCGGGTCTCTCGGTTGGATTTCCCATTTGACCTCCTTTATTTTTTTTTCTTTTTCTTGACCTCATTTTTGACTGCTGCCTAATAGGAATGAGCCTGGGACAGAGGGCGAGAGAAGGTGAGGGTGGGGGGTGGGGGTCTCGGCTGCCAGCGCGCACCCATTTCCCCGCTGCTACTGCGCCTGTTGTCGCTAGATGGCGCTCGGGTTCCCGTGACAGCTGCAGAGCATCTGCGAAACTTGCCCTGGGTCTGGGCCAGGGACTGGAATCCGAGCCTTGGAAGACCCCTCTGAAGCACGTCGGTGTGCACTTACGTTTTACAAATGAGGAAATAGAAACTTGGCGAAGAAAAGTGAGTCGTCACACAGCCCTCTATTTTTCTCCTTCCTCCTTCCCTCCGTTCTTCCTGCCTCCTCCTTTCCACAGTGGCTGGCAGCTCCCGGGGCAGCAAATCGACGATCCTTAGGGAAGACGAAGAATTCAGCAATAGGAAAGGACGGAATCCTGCAGAAGGACAGGCCTGCTGGCAGGGAACCACTCATTTGCAGCTTTTTTTTTCTTCTTGGGTCACACCTGGCGATGCTCAGGGGTTACTCCTGACTCATGCACTCAGGAATCACTCCTGGCGGTGCTCAAGGGACCATATGGGATGCTGGGAATCAAACCTAGGTCAGCCTCATGCAAGGCAAATGCCCTACCCGCTGTGCTGTCGCTCCAGTCCCTCATTTGCAGCTTTGTCCACCACGCCGTTACTGAGCACAGACTTACTTTTTGCTTGGTGCAGTGGTAGTCGCTGGGGAGAAGCTCACATTCTCTTAGGAAATACAGAGATGAGGGCGGGGATCACACTCTACACCAAAGAAGCGGGAAGAGAGAAGATGCCGGAATTGATTTCCATAGTAGCCTCTGCTGGTTACTTCATGGAATTGGTGGCCCGTTGGACAGAGTGCTGTGTTTTGGTTTAGGGGACCACACCTGACTGGGTACAGGGCTTACTCTGAGGTATCACAGGGCTCTGTGCTCAGGGATCACTCCCGGTGGTGGTCAGGGACTGCCTGTGATACCTGGGCTCGAGCCCAGGGTGGCTGTGTGCAAGGCCAGCACCATCCCTGCTGTTCTCTCTCAAGATTGGGGGAAAGGGAAGAACTACAGCTCTGGCCTTGATGTTCAGGAGAGAGAAAGTTTGTCCTCAGCCCTGATGGCTGGGGCAGCCTGAAGACCAGGGCTCGGCTGGGCCATTGGTGTAATAATGACAAGAAGTGGGTGGCCGGTCTGGGAAGGGGCAGAAGAGGGAACAGTGGCAAGGAGGGGTGTCTATCTTCCTGGACCTGGTGCAAGGAGAGAGAGATGTGGAGGGGTCTCGTGATCCTTTTTGCCTGGACACGGGGTTGGGTGTCCTATTGGGGCTGGACCCCGACTTGGAGTGCCAGTGTGTGGATGATTGGCACGCTCACGTAGACTTAGGCGTCACTGTTGTGCTCAGTGCATCTGGGAAACTGAGGATTTGAACTCGTGACCACTTATTTGCAGCGTGGTCGTGGAATGTTCCTCCAAGCTGACTCTATTCCCCTGCTCATCTCTCTGGTGCAAGGAAGGGGCTCGCACACACGGTTGGCTGTGGCGCTCACACGTTTGGCCTTCTCCTGGCTGCATTTGTTCATGAGAGGCCGAACAGCAGGAAAGCCCCAGCCTCAGTGTTCACACACACACACACACACACACACACACACACACACACACACACGGCTTCTGCTGCAGTGTGCAGCGCCAGGGATCACAGACCACTGGGATCTCGCTCAAGAGCGTTTGGGAGCAAGTCAAGTGGCCCAGCCCTGGCTCTCGGCCTACTCTGGTGCTTTCTTTAAAGAGTCATTAAAGCCAGAGAGACAGTGCAAAGGACTGAAACACAGGCTTTGCATGCGGGAGTCCCGGGTTCTACCCCCCCAAACTGGCATGATCCCTCTGAAGTATTGTGGATTGTGTCCCACTCTCCCTGCGCCCTCATGAAAGATCCTCAAAGCTCCGTTTATGAAGGGCACCGTGTGCTGCTGTGTTTTGCGTTTTGTCTCTGACCCAGTGCTCCTTTCCGGCCAGAGCTGCACAGCTCCGCTCGGTCCTGAGACTCGCTCTGTGTCCTTGCAGGACAGGGACTTGCAGCCGGTTTGCTGCCGAGCTCTGACGATCCCTAGCGCCAAGGAGGGAAGTGTGTCCCGTGGAGAGCTCGTCTCTCTGTCCACGCATGCGTGAAGTCCTTAGTCCAGACAGCGACGTTCCGGGAGGCGTCCCCAGGAAGGTGATCCCTGAGCTGAAGGGAGGGCAGGAGGGACCCACTATGGAAGGAAGAGTGGCGGAGCTCCGTGGCATGGGTGGCAGGTGGCGTGAGAGAGCCCGTCCTGCTGGGAGTGGTACCCAGGCTCCTCAGAGCTACCTCACTCTGGGATGGTGCCTGAATGCCTCCCTCGGCTCCCCTGCAGGGAAGGCACCCTCCTGCGCCCTGTCCCAGGGCACCACGGGGAGGCCTCCAGAAGCGTTCCAGCAAAGAGCGGCTGATTGGACCAGTTTGGCCTGCCACCTGCAGGGTTTCCCGGGGAGCTGCCAGGCCGGGCTTCTGCCCCGACCAGCTCTATCGGCTGCTGAGCTGGACCAGGTTATGATCAAAAGTTTCCCAGAGATAGAATCAGAGGGAGTGCAGAGGAGACAGAGACACAGCCCGCCCTGCCAGGCTGCCGGGCATTCATTTCATCGGCTCGTCCACTTTAATTTTCCAAGCTCCGCTCTGCCCTGACATGATTTCCTCGGGCACGTTCACTGGTCACCCTGCTTTTATTTCTTTATTTTCCTACGGAATGTGTTTGGAAATGAAAAGCGAGCATCCCACATTTCTGGTTCCCCTTTGCCTCCCTTTGTAAATAGAGGGGCGGGGTCAGCAGGGGAGTGGGAGGGAGGGTTGGAAGGCAGTGTAGACAGTTTAATTGGGGGGTCTCTGGCAGCTCCTCAGCCCGCCTGGTGGAGTGTTTGAGTGTTTGGTGAAAATAGCTATAAATAGGATCTCTTGAATAGAACTTCTTTTTTTTTTTTTTTTTTTTTTTTTTTTTTACTCCCAGCTAAAGCCATTCATGCTCTGAAGAAACTTTTGGAAAAGTGACGGCAGGAAACATCCTTTTCTGAAGGTTTGAAGGAGAAGAAGGGAAAAGAGGCCAGCAAGGAATAAGTATTCATAAACAATCTGTATCTTTGGTGTGTGTGAAATAAAGGCTTTCAGCGGCGACAGATATGTGAGAGAAGCTTTTCTCTCCTCTTTGGCATCAGACCAATTTTGTTTGTTTTAGGGCCACATCTGGCGATGCTCAGGTGTTACTCCTGGCACTCAGGAATTACACCTGGAGGTGCTCGTGAGACCATATGGGATGCCAGGAATCAAACCCGGATGGGTGGCGTGCAGGGCAAGCGTCCTATCTTGCCTTGTTCTACCTATTGTGGTGTAGAAGCCTTACCTGCTATCCTATCTCTCTGGTCCCTGGTCAGGCTGATTTGATCTTTGGGGCCCCCGGAAAGTGCTGGGTGAAATTCTAGTATGACCAACTTTCAAACAATCTAACTCTTGAAGGAAATGTACAGAATTCGGGAAATTTTTTGAGAACGTCTACTGATTTGCCCTTAATAGAAGCTATTGAAGTCCTTCCTGAAATAAAAGAGTGGCCATGGTCTCATGCATTAAGGCCGTCAGCGTGTAAGGAGCTGGAGAGTTAGCAAGGCGGGGCGGGGTTGGGGGGGATAGTTTGTGCCTGCCCACAGTTGACCTGGATTTGATCTCTGGCACCCTGAGCCCGCAGGGAGTGATCCTGACAACGGTGGGTCCCCAAGGTGGCTCATGTGAGGTGGACAGGAGAAAGATGGCCACTTTCTTCTGATCTGCCTCTGCCACCCCAGGACCAACTGGGCAAGCCAGGAATAATGAAGTCTTCAATGAGCCCTGCCTGCCGTGCAGCACGGCCTTCAGGTCACACCTGACCTCTACTTAGTCTCCTCAACACAGGAGTTAATCCCCACCGCCCGCCCTGGCTTTTCAGGGCACTGCAGACTCAGGCTGGAGCGAGACGTTACTCTGCAGGAAAGTCAATCCCAGGCCTTAGTCAGGGCGTCCGGGTTCTTGTCTTTCTCACGGGAAGGAATTTCAGGAGTAGAGGAACAGTGAAGTAAAAGAGATTTATTTTATTTGGAGGCTTTTAGGAAGGGGCAGGAGGGAGAGAAAGGGAGGGAGGGGGAAGAGGAGGAGGAGAGAGAGACAGACAGACAGAGAGGGAGAGAGAAAGAGAGAGGGAGAGAGTTAAAGAGGGAGAGAGAGAGAGCAGTGTGCTCAGGAGAGAACAGAAGCTTCACCAGAGACAGAGAGAGCCCCAGTCCACATCTCAAGAGGGGAGACGCAGGCATCACATGTGCTCGGCCACGTGGACACAAAGCAGCACGTGAGCTCGGGCAGCATATGCGTGCACTTGCACTTCCTTTGTTGAAGGTGGCTTTATAGGGTTTTCTTCAGCTGTCCTGCGTGGGGCTTGCTTTCTACCTAGGGAAGAGCCAGCTGCTAGGGTGGTTGCCAAGCGGGGGCTAGAGTTGGACTGGTCTTCTTTGAAATTCCTTTACTTTTCCTTTTTTTTTTTTTTTTTTTGGCTTTTTGGATCATACCTAGCGATACTCAGGGTTACTCCTGGCTCTGTATTCAGGAATCACTCCTGGCGGCACTCAGGGGGCCATATGGGATGCTGAAAATCGAACCCGGGTTGACCGCGTGGAAGGCAGACACCCTACCCGCTGTGCTATCGCTCCAGCCTTGAAACTCCTTTTCTGAGCTTTGATCCTACTGGATCTTCTCTCAGAGGGTGGGCCCAGCCTTCTCTGGCTTGGGCTAGCTCCAGGTAAAGGTCTTTTTTTCTCTTCTTCTTCTTCTTCTTCTTCTTCTTCTTCTTCTTCTTCTTCTTCTTCTTCTTCTTCTTCTTCTTC
>JAOXYA010478380.1:0-16661 GCA_028565675.1 Sorex palustris | reverse complement strand
GGTAAACTTTGCCCCAAGTTTTTGGGGTCTGGCCAAAGGCACAGCAGCAATTTTGGGGTATCTGGAAGTCTGAAGGCCCCATGAGGCTGCTGATGCACTCGCCTCACAGGTACAGATTAACCTCCTGGTGGCACCATACCCCCTAATTTTTCTAAGTTCTTGAACAATGTTATGTAAATTGTGATAGGATTGAACTGCATCTGTAAATTACTTTGGGTTAGTCATTTTTAAATGACCCATGAACAAGGAATGCGCTGCTATTTCTTTCAGAAGTGGTTAATAATTTTCACTCAGTTATTCTTTTACCTCTTTTGTTAATTTGATTCCTAGGTATTTGAGAAGTTTTCTGACACATTCCTTAATGGAATGGGTGAGATCGATAGCACAGTGTGTAGGGCATTTGCCTTGCATGCGCCCAACCGGGCTGACCCATGTTCAATTCCTCCACTCCTCTCGGAGAGCCCGGCAAGCTACCGAGAGTATATCGCTCACACGGCAAAAACCTGGCAAGCTCCCTGTGATGTATTTTATATGCTAAACACAGTAACAACAAGTCTCACAATGTTATTGGGCCAGCTCAAGCAAAAATTGATGAACAATGGGAGTACAGTGCAGTGCTCCTTAATGGAATAGTTTTTTTTTTATGTAGGAGTACTGCTATTTATTCAGCTACTAATAAGCTGATTGAATTGGGCATGAACTCCACCTTACTTTTAAAAATTTTTTAAATTTTTTTTATTGAATCTCCATGAGAGTAGTTACAAAGCTTTTGGATTTAAATCTCGGTCATACAATGAAACAACCATACCTTCACCAGTGCCCATTCTCCACCACCAAAAACCCCAGTATACCCCCATCCTGTACCTTCCCCCTACCTGTGGGGCAGATGATTTCCACATTACTCTCTCTCTACTTTGATTACATTCAATATTTTGAAACCAGACCCACCATTTTTATTTGAGATTTTACCCCAACACTCAGATCTGCTGAAAAGGCAATAGTAGACAATTTGTTTTCTACTGCTGGTATGAATAACATATGATGTCGCATGGCTGCAGTAGTGGCCGCACAATTTTGAAATTCCGAAATTTTAACACTTAAATCTGGAGGGATTTCTGCCAAAACCTGCTGGGTTCCGAGATTTGCTCCTGAGTCTCTGGGATCATGGCCTTAAGCAGTTCGATCAGGAACCAGAAAGGCTGTTCATGGGCGGCAACTCGGGGTCTCGTTGGGGTGGGGAGGAAAAGGCTGGCTCCACCCCAATCCCATGAGGCCCTGCTTGTCTCGTCACTGCGGGCCCAAACCTGGCTGTCTAGTGGCCTCTGGAGGATGGCAGCCACCGAGGCGTGAGGGGGAACAGACCAAGGCACGAAACTTATTCCCACCTGGGTTGGCCCAGTGCGGTAACCTACTGCAGGGACCAGACGCTTTTCTGCCAAAAGCCACTGGGTTTCGAGATTTGTTTCTGAGTCTCTGGGATCATGGCCGTTAAGCAGTTCGATCAAGAACCAGAGAGGCCATGCCTCCAATTATATAGTTGAGCAGGAGGTGGTTTGTGGGTGTGTCTCCCACATACCTAACTTTTGGCCATTTACTTTCTTGGTAAAGTTTGCCCCAAGTTTTGGGGGTCTGGCCAAAGGCACAGCAGCAATTTTGGGCTATCTGAAAGTCTTGACAGTGCCATCAGGCTGCTGATGCACTCACCTCACAGGTACAGATTGACCTGCTGGCGGGCACCATACCCCCCACCCCTGGTTTAGTGTCTCTTTGAGATTAGCCATGCGCTGGGAAGCTGGGTGGTTTATATGCCCACCTGCAGTATGTGATCCACTGTTTCAATTTTGATTTGGTGGGAGGGGACTTGGGGCCACACCTAGCAGTGTTCAGACACTGTTTCTGGCTCTGCACTCAGAGGTCACCCCTGGTAGTGCTCTGGGGACCAGATGTAGTGGTGTTGGGGGCTCCAACTGTGACTTGCCACTTGCAGAAAAAGTGCCGAAACCCCATATAGTCTCTGTGGCCCCACACTCTGGGTTTGATCGTGAGGTCACGTCTGGTGGTGATGGGGGACCTTGCCATGCCGGTGATCAGACCCAGGCCTCCTGCATGCAAAGTGTTGTTCTCAGCTCATTGAGCCACCTCTCGGCCACAGTCATGATGTGCACATGAGACAGAATGTACACGAGACATGATGTGTACAGCAGACATGACGTGTTCAGGAGACATCACGTGTACAGGAGACAATGTGCACACGAGAGGATGTGCACAAGAGACAGGATGTGCACATGAGACATGATACGCACACAAGACATGATATGCACATTAGACATGATGTGCACATGAGACATGACATGTACATAAGACACGATATGTATATGAGACAGTATGTACATGAGACATGACGTGTACATGAGACGTGATGTGTATATGAGATGTGAGATGCACACCATGCGCTCGATGTAGAGGATCCTCCAGAGCTAGTGTCAGGATCTGACTGACTGACTGTTGATGTTCTCACTGCCGCATCCCGCGGGACTCAGACTGCCCTGTGCATCTCTGTTCTCTGCCTGGTGAGCGGCTGGTCATTTTTTCCCTGGTCAATACTGAGTCGTCTCACTGTTGACCAGTAGCAAACAGTGAGTGAGGAGCAGAATCTCCTTGGACAAGGAGGCCCCAGCCGAGTGAGTGAGGCGTGACCAGATGCACTGTCGCTGTTGGCTAGAACCTCGTGTTCTCGGCAGATGTCACCCAGGTCCCCTGTGAGCCCCTTTTTTCCTCTTGGATCCAGATCCCTCTTTGCACCCTCCTCGTCCAGCCGTCTTTTCTGGATCAACCGCGTGCACACAGGCCCGGGCTGAAGGCCACCAGCGCCCCTGCCGCTGTCCTCAGGGGAAGCGTCTTCCTAGAGAAAATGAACTTGGATAAGTTTGAGGCTCTTTTTTGCCTCAGGGAGGAATTATTTCATCTGTAGCCTGTCCAGAGATTCTTGTTTATTTATTACACTGAACCCAATCAAAACAGCATGATAGTCACAGGATATTTTGCAAGTCCCTTCAAGTGTGCAGGGCACTCACTCTGGATTCGTTCCACTTCAAGTGGAAAAGTTTACAAAAAATTTGCTCTCTGGCCTTTCCCCAAGAAGGATGCTTACCTGGTTCTCTGTTGGGCGCCAGCTCTGGTTGAGGGCAAGGCTAGAGGGGCTAATAAAACTCTTACTCCAATAAAGAGCACGGGGAATCCACTGTGTTAGGTGGGACATACTCCTTTCTCCTTCCCAGTGACGTCATACCTGTCCTTCATGCTTTGACCCCCACAGGACACACAGACATTCAGGTAGCTCCGCGAGAACCACTGCCACAGCCGGCGAGCAGAGCCCCGCCGGGAGCAGCCGACACCGCCAGCCCGTCAAGAACCCGAGTCACAGCAGCTTGGCCAATGTCACAGGTGAGTGACCGCCCTGCGTGGCCGCCCCTGTTCTGGGCGTGGGGCCTCTGGCCTCTGCCTGCTGTGACAGTGTGTGGAGTGGGTCCGACCAGACCCCTGTGCTTGGATGGATTTGAATCCACTCACCTCTCCACTGGCGCAAGTTCTGCCGAACCAGGCCAGTATCCACCTTGCACACTCTTTATTGCTCAGAAGTGAAAGGTGCCACCGTTTCTGTGCGTTTGCCATCAACATTGACTTTGCCTGGGAGGGTGAGACTTTGAGACAACGCATCATTTATTTCCTGAACAAGCAGATGGGGGAGAAAGGAGACAGAGGCTTGTGGGTGAGGGTCAGTGTCGGTGAAGATGGCTGCGCTGTGGAATGGGTGAAAGATGGCCTGGACAGCCCCGGGATGGCTGCTGGGGACCTTTTGTGCTGGGGAGCCAGCCCTGCCGCCTCCAGAGGGACAGGCCCCATCTGCGCTCCCTGTAACTGGGGATAGAGGCGTGTTTCACAGCGACTGCCTTTGGCCCTGCTCTTTCTTGTCACGACAGAGAAGGCACATTTTCCCCCCCAAAATTGTTGAAGATTTTCATGTCCTCCTTCCCCTCCAGGATTTTGAGGAATAACCGATGCACCCCAGGGTTTAAGGGAACCGCCTGGTGGTTTGATAGGCAATCACTGTGAACTGGGGCCAGAGACAGAGTGCCGGCGGGGGAGGCACGGATGTGTCTTGGTCTGCAGCCAATTCCACTCTGATCCCTGGCACTACTTGGTCCCCTGAGCACAGAGCCAGGAGTAGCCTCTGAATGCTTGGCAGGTATGGCCCAAACCGCCCCTCTCAAAATATGCACATTCTGTGAGATGATAACCCTGCCGATAGGCTCAGTTAACATCCATGTTCTCGTATAGAAACAGGAGAAAGGAAAGAAGGAAAGAAAGAAGGAAAGGGCTAGAGAAACAGTTCAGGAGACAGGACGCATGCCTTGTATGTGGCTGACCTCAGTTCAATCTCCGGCATTGCAGATGGTCCCTTAAGCACCTGAGTCAAAATCAGGAGAAAGTCCTGAGCACTGTGGGTGTGGCCCCCAGAACAAGGACAGTGATACATGTCAAAGAAGCGGGGTGGATCAAGTTTTCCTAGGGATGTAGATTGTCAAATATTTTAAAAAATAATTGTTTTTAGTTTTTGTTCTTTGGGTCACACCCAATGATGCTCAGGGGTTACTCCTAGCTCTGCACTCAGGAGTCACTCTTGGTGGTACCTGGGGGACCTTATGGGGTGCCAGGGATCGAACCTGGGTTGACCACATGCAAGGCAAAGCCCTCCTCGCTGTACTATCATTCTGGCCCCTAATTGTTGGGGGCAGCCCCAGTGCTGGCAGGGGCTTCTTGTCCTTTGCCCAGCCGTGCTGGGCATCCAGCTCAGGGCCCCCGTGCGTGCCAGGCTCCAACGAGCCATCCCACCAGTCCCAAGATTGTCCAGTCTTTAGTGACAATTGGTCACTTGGTAATCTGTCTTAATCCAGGACAGTTGGAAAGGTTCAGAGACATGAGTGTTTAGATCCGTGTCCCAGAAAACGCTGGTGGTGGCCGAGGTGAGGTGGGGCATGGGCTTGGAGCCGCCCAGCTGTTCTCAGGAGCAGGGCCGTGGCCAGGGTAGGCAGGACACGACGTAGGAATCGTGGTTCCTTTCAGCTCGTGGCCACCCCCTGAGGCTACAGAGCCCCCATGAGTTGTCCCAGAGTCCGTGTGAGCAGCGGGGAGGGGTAGCGTCCTGTACAGCTCCTGCCTGTGTAGACCCTATTCCCAGGCTCTGAGCCCTGAGGTCGAGGGTGCTGTGGGGGTGAGGGGACCCGTGCGCTCAGGGTGTCCTAAGGCTGCCGTATGTAGCAGCCGGACCCACTTGGCTGGGGTCCCAGTCCGTGCCCAGGGAAGCCGCGTTCTGGGCTTGCCCAGACTATTGCTAAGATCCTCTTCTGGCCTTTGGTTGTGTAGTGGAATGTTGTGCCCATTTGCAATCGCCCCTTTACAGCTTGTTTCAGTCCATCTGCTTTTGGGGACTTGGCCTTCTCCGCAGGGACGTTACGCTTCGGCAGGCGGGGGCAGGTGCCAGAGCATCCGAGACAGTCTGCTCTCTCACCTCCAGCACCTGAAAATGTGTCACAGGCCATGCGGGAAGTGCCTGGACAGTCCCTGGCCTGACCCATGAGGGGCAGGAGTCACGTTTTCGGGGGTCCTGTGCAGGGGCTGAGCCTCTGGACTGCGTCTTTGTCTCTCCTTCTTGCCAGGATGTCGCTGCTCTTCTTCCCAGACAGCTGGGACCCTGGACCTTCCGGCACCCAGTCAGACACTCCAGAGAGATTCAGCCTTTCCTCTGGGGACTGGACAGAAGCCCCCGGGTGGGAGCTTGAGTCTCGGGGGTCTGCACACATGAGGGTGGGCATGTTCCTGCTCCAGGACTCTGCCGTTGGAGCCGGGAGGTCGCTGAGGCGGCACTGGGGTGAGCCCCCCCCTACCCCCCCCCCCCCCACACACACACGCACAGCACTGCCACAGATGCCAGGATCTGGGATGTATGGAGTGGGCGTGAAAAAACACACACGAGGGCAGAACCGGAGTCGAGCGCCTGGCGGTGGCTCGTGATCTCCCGGCTGTGACGTCTCCCAAGGGTAGGAAATGAGAGGGAACGGCCGCTTGTCTGTGTCAAGGGAACCTTTCCACATTCTCCAAGTGGGGGACTGAGAAAAAAGACTAATAGCCATGCCACGCTTCCCCGCGGCTTGTTTGCAATGATTTACTGTCTTGATTTTTTTTTTTTATCAAACACTTAATCTGAAGCAACATCTCTCCCTCCAGCCTTAAATCTGATTTCCACGCACGTAGGTCGGGCTCAGTCTCCTGCCGGCTGCTGGTGGATTCTGATACCCGGGCATGGGGAGGGAGAAGGCGACTCACTTTGTCCTCCTTTCCTCGTTAATAAAATTAGGACAGGCGTCTACATCTCAGAGGGTCGTAACAGTAAGAAAATGCTGTCGAGCATGTCGAGTGCCTGGCACGGTGCCTGGACTCAGTAAGTTCTCAGAGTAGCCTTTCACCTGCGTCATTCATTTCATAGTTAAAGCCACACAGCCCGGGGTGGAGGGAAAGTGCAGCACGCGGGTTCGATTCCCCTGGCGACTCCTATGGTTTCCTCCCAGGAGCTGTTCCTGAGCACAGAGCCAGCACTAACCCCTGAGCACCGCCGGGTATGATCCTCCTGTCTTTGCCCCCCCAAATTATGCAATCTAAATAAATGTCCCTTTACTTTGGGTTTTTTTTTTTGCTTGTCTCAAAATGGAGACGTTACTGGGCCCGCTCGAGCAAATCGATGAACACGAGAGGACAGTGCTACAGTATTTTTTATGATTCCAGTGGCCCCTTTCTACGTCGTAGTTAACCTTCATTCAACCCTTTGAATTCCTCTTTCTGGTAGAGAACAGAGTCCCAATTGCCTCCCACACAGCTTTGTTTCTTCTTGAAGTTCTTGAGTGACGGAAGGTGGAATTTTACTATTGCACTGTAGCACTGTCCTCCCATTATTCATCGATTTTCTCGAGCGGGCACCAGTAACGTCTCTATCGTGAGACTTGTTGTTACTGTTTTTGGCATATTGAATACATCACGGGTAGCTTGCCAGGCTTTGCCATGCGGGTGCGATACTCTCAGTAGCTTGCTGGGCTCTCTGAGAGGGGTGGAAGAATCGAACCGGGGTTGTCCTGGGTTGTCCACTTGCAAGGCAAATGCCCTCTCGCTGTGCTATTGCTCCAGTCCATTTTATTATTATTTATTATCTATTTTTATTTTGGGGGGGGTCACACCCAGCGATGCTCAGGGGTTACTCCTGGCAGTGCTTGGGGGACCATGTGGGATGCTGGGGATTGAACCCAGGTCAGCCGTGTGCAACACAAACGCCCTACCTGCTGTGCTATCGCTCCGGAAAGGTGGATTTTTAAAAGAACGAGATGCATTGTTTGTCACTGGATTCCTTTTCATAAGGGACGAGGGAAATCATCTGCCCTGGCTGGGCAGAATCTGTTCCTCAAGTGGTGAATAAGCCTTATTTCTTTCCCTCAACAACACCATGATTTTACTGACAGTGTGGCCCTCTCATTATATAACCTCACGGCATTTCTTCAGCTTTCTGTTTTGTTTTTGGAGGGTCATGCTCAGGATGAGCCCTGGCTCTGTGCTCAGGAATCAGTCCTGGTGAGCTCGGGGACCCTATGGGGACGCTGGGGATGGAATCCGGGCCAGCTGCGTACGGGCAAACACCCTCCCGACCTGCTGTTCTTTCTCTCCGGCCTCCGCATTCGTTCAGTTATTCTGTACTCTCTTTGCTGTTGCTGTTTTTGAGCTACGCCAGAGAAACATGAGTGACCTGGTGTTTTTCCCTGCCATGGCTTGCCTGTCCCTCCCTGCGTTCTCTGTGCTGGGTTCCCTCACTTCTGGAACTGTGACTCCTCCTGTTCGTTTCTGCCCTGCTTTGAGCAGGGCCCCCGTGCTGTGGGTCATTGGTGTGATCATGTAGATTTCTCTAGCATCTGGAAGGACTCGTCTGGCCCTGTCATGATCGTCTTTGATAGTTTATACATCTTCAAAATCAATTTCAGACGCGAATGCTGGGGAGTGTGATGGGGTGGAGGAGGAGTGAATCTGGGTGCTGGGCGGGGAGGTTTGAACTTTGCCGGCAGGTACCCTGCTAGGGCTTGTTTTGTCATCTTTGCAGCCTCCTGCTCCTGCTCTTCCTCCTCCCCTTCCTCCTCCTCGCGGATCATGTGCTCATGTATTCTGAGTAATTCTGGATTTCAAAAGCCTCTGTTGTTGTCATGCGCCTTCTCCTGCCCAGCTGTGTGTGGGGTGGGAAGGGCCAGTGTGTACCCCGTGGGCACCCCACATGCACCTGAAGAACCCTCCCATACAGTGAGGTGGCCCCCTGTCCAGGCGCGGGGAGAAGAGTGTCTAATTCCCCGTGTTTTTCCAAAGCTAACAGGGAGCCGAGTGTGCCTTCACCCTAAGAGTGCCCCGCTCAGAAAGCTGAGTGTTCAGCTGCAGCGCACAGGGATCTTTCGGCTCCCGTCGCCCAAACCGGGACCGCTCCGCTGCCTTTTCCCAGCTTAGTCCATTCCAGCAACTCTTCCTTCCCTGCCCTGCCCAGCCTCCGTCCTGACTTCCCGGACTTGTGGGTGTGGGTGCGGCTGCTGGCCCGTCTGGGTGGCACCTCTGTGAACCTCTGTTCTGCGTCAGGACAATGGGAATAATAAACACGCAGGGCACTGCAACGGGTCTTGGAACAGTGCAACGACAGTAGTGGAAAAGCTGCTGAGATGCAAACAGAAGCTGCAGTGTGGCTAATTGTGTTCACTAGTGTCAATTTCGGAGCACTGACAAATGAACCCGGTGGAGGGTATTTTGGCTTTGTCACTTTTCTCTAAATGTGAAATTATTTCAAAAAATCAGAGGGGGGGCAGAGAGAGAGGGAGAGAGAAGGGGGAGAGAGAGAGAGAGTGGGGGAGAGAGAGGAAGAGAGAGGAAAGGGGGAGAGAGAGAGAGAGAGAGCACAAGAGCGCTGCTTCATAAATGCTGCTGTTCTCTAACGGTGAGGGGTCTTACCTCAGTACCTTCTCGGTTTGATGGACAGACATTCATTGGCCTTACCAGTGTTGAGGTAAGTTGAGGTCCATTTCACTAAGCCCTCTGGAAAGTCTAAAGGAATACTGAATTGAGGCTTAGCCCCAGATTTGTTTCAGGAAAAGAATCTGAAAAGACACAGCGCAGGGCACACCGGCGGGAAGTGAGTGGCCCAGTGGCACACGCCCTGGGGAGGGATGGAGTCTGGGCTGCAGAAACGGGCGGGTGCCGGGGGCAGTGAGCAGAGGGCCTCAGGCAAGAGTCCAGGGGGGAGGAGCGGAAGGCGTGAACTGAGCTGGAGCCACCGTGTCATCCTCCACTAGGACCCAGGCATCAGGGGAAGAGTTGTGTGTGAGCCGTGCTGGCGCCTGTGTCCGGTGGGGCTGATGCGGGAGCCGGCACCTTCCTCTCAGGCCCTGAGAAGGGCTGGACCTTCTTATCCATGGCTGTCCAGCTTTCCTCGCCTCTCCCAGCGCCCAGCCTGATGTGCCCCGCTGAGGGCTGGTGGCTTCACTGTCTAAACTTCAGCGTCTTCTCTGTGGGCTGTGATGGTGCAGCTTGACTGCAGAGGGTCTTTCAAACCCTCCTGAAAGTTTGCCCATCTTGGGTATCGGGCTCTGCTCTTTGCTTTCAGAGCAGGGTCTGGCATCAGACCTCACCCGATGAGCTGCTGTGGCACACCCGTGGCCCTCGGGGACGTCCGAACCGACGCCAACCCAGTTGGACCCTCCCCCCGCCCCCAGCTCAGTTTGCTGTGTCATGAAGGGTCAGGTCCAAACTGGATTGATCTGAGGGTCATTCCCAGTGACATGCCATGGGACTCCGGTTCTCCAGTCCATAATTTTGTGTAGCACTGCTCTGTAACACTGTCCTCCCGTTGTTCATTGATTTGCTCTTGCGGGCCCCGTAACATTGTGAGACTTACGGTTACTGTGTTTGGCATATCGAATACGTCATGGGTAGTTTGCCAGGCTTTGCTGTGCAGGCGAGATACTCTCGGTAGCTTGCCAGGCTCTGCGAGAGGGGCGGAGGAATCAAACCCGGGTCAGCCAGGTGGGCTGTGTGCAAGACAAACCCCCTACCCACTGTGCTATCGCTCCAGCCCAATCTTGTGTAATTCTGTTTAATAGGTAGCACATCCACGTCATGATTCCTTTTAGAGCACAGCAGCTTTTCTTTTCCTGCCCCTCACTTTCCTGTTTTCTTCCCCAGAGAAAAGTCTGTTTTGCTTCTTTTTGTTCTTTCACAGAGCGTCTTTTGAGATTGCACACACACATATATAGCTCTATCTTTTTTTTCTTCAGAAATACTCACACAGAGACTCAGAATATGTTGTTCTGCACTTTCCCCCTTCATCGTGATGTTTAAAAATTTCCCACGGAGCTTGATGCACGTTTGAAGAGTTCTGTATCTCTCCAGCCCTGCCGGAGGCGGGGACGGGCCGGGAGCATCATTCAGAGTGCAGATCTCTGTGAGCCGTAGAAACTTGTCAGGGTTTTGAAACAAAACAAGATTTTATTGTTCATTTTTCTGTTTGTGGAGGACATGGGGAAATTATTTTTCTGAAAAGTGATAAAGGCAATGGAAAAACCTCAAGCATTTCTTCTTCCCTTTCTTTCTAAACCTGGAGTCTCCAGGGAACCACATTGGGGGAAATTGCTTCTTAAAGGCGTGATGGAGTAGAAGCTGCTGCTTGCAGGCCCCGGCCAGTTAGGGGGGGACAGATGGGCCTGGGGGTTCTTCTGATGCACCCGAGGCCACAGCATTGACTGTGTCCAGAAGTAAAAGGAATGTTATCCAGGGATGCCACCCACTTGCAGCTCTGACCGACTCAGGGCCACCCAAACCTCTGCACCTGCCCCCACCTGCCTGCTCGTTGTTGCTTTTCACTGTTGAGCATTGCCCGTTTGTGCCTCTGTCCGGCTCTCTCAGCTTCTGCTCCTACCAGCAATAAGTGAAAGTCACAAGTTTGGGTCCCCCCCACCCCCCTCTTATCAGCATACTTAAATATTTTCTTTCTTTCTTTCTTTCTTTCTTTCTTTCTTTCTTTCTTTCTTTCTCTCTTACTCTCTTACTCTCTTTCTGCTTTTTGGGTCACACCCAGTGATGCTCAGGGGGTTACTCCTGACTCTGCACTCAGGAATTACTTCTGGCGATGCTCCAGGGACCATATGGGATGCTGGGAATTGAACCTGGGTTGGCCGTGTGGAAGTCCTTCCAGATACCCCACCTACCTCCTGTGCTATCGCTCCAGCCCAAATATTTTCATTCTTGCAAATCTGAGGGCGTAAAGTGTGGTATTCGGGGCTGGGGTGGTAGCACAGTGGGTAGAGCATTTGCCCTCGTACAGCTGACCCACATTTGTATCCAGGACCCCATATGGCCCCCTGAGTGACTCCTGAGCACTGCTTGGTATGGCCCCCAAATAAACAACCCGCCCCTCCCCCAACAACAAAACACATGGTATTTGTTTGGACTGGAGGGGAAAGCAGGAGGGAAGGCACTTGGCCTTGTGTGTGGCGGTGGCAGTCGCCACCTTGGTCCAATCGTCTGAGGACCACCAGGAGCACAGAGGCAGGCATTGCCCCTGAATGCAGTGTGACCCAACTCCCGCCCACCGCCAGGCTATCCTGTTAGATTCTTTTAAAACTTTTGTTTTCATTTTGGTGTCACACCCAGTTGTACTCAGGACTTACTCCTGACTGTACTCAATAGAAATAGAAATAGTCCCATCTCATTGTTTTCAGTACCTGACTCAGTTGTCACAGTACTGTTTATTGCATATTCTCTCTCTCTCTCTCTCTCTCTCTCTCTCTCTCTCTCTGTCTGTCTCTCTCTTTCTCTCTCTCTCTCGTGGGAGGTGATCATTAAAAATGCCACCTTTGTCACATACTAAATTCCTATGTGTTCTGTGCTGAACTTCCTTGTTTACTGATTGATTAACTAGTTGATCGATTAATTGCATTGCTGGGAATTGAACCCAGGGCCTCAGACGTATGAGGCTTGTGCTCCACCATGGACTTACTTCTCTGAATTCTTCCTGGTCCGTTTTCTTTACTTCCACTTATTCGTGCATCAGTGCTACGTTGCTTTCACTGTAGCTTTATTATATGTCTTAATATACTTTAGAAATGTAATCCTTGCTTAGACATACACACAGAACTCGTTTAGCATTTCATGACTGTCCTTGTGGTGTTCATTTCCTTTATACATTTTAGAATGATTTTCTTTGAGTTCTCATAAGCTAAAAATATGACATGTTTTGGGTGTTTTTTTTTTAAAAACTGAATAGCATTTATATTTTTGCATAGAAAGAAATGCCATCTGCCCTGGAGTACTCACTCGGGCAAGAGGGAAAGGACTCTAAATATAAAGTTGTGCATTCGTGTTGGGAAAACATCAGTTCACAGGATGTAGTCGCTTATTAAACAGCGAGTTCAGCCCGTGTGCCAGAGACTAGTTCACGTACGGGGGAGAAAACAAGTTAATTGAGCATCGGTTGCACTCTTGTCCGTTTCTTAGGGAACGGGTCTGAGAGAGCACCTGGGGCTGAGAGCTGGCCCTGTCCCCGGGGCTGGGTTAGATCTCAGGCAGTCGGTGTTCCATACCCCTCGGGGACCAGTCCCGAGCAGAGCTAGGAATAGCCCCCATCACCAGTGGGTGTGGCCCCCCAGTCCAAAGCAAGTAGCTTCACATCTGTGAAGTGTTTTCCTTTCCCCTCGCCCATTTCCCGCCAGGGCCGAGAGCTGCCTGGGGCTGTGGCAGCGCAGTTGTCCTCACCTGAGCCAGAAGATGTGCAGAGACGTGGCCGGGGGAGAACTGGGCAGCCTCGGAGAAACGGGGTACTGTGAGTTATATGTGAGGCTGAGCAAGATCCTCCCAAACGCTCAGGGCCCCACCTGGCACCCGCTGAGGTTCTGTGGCTGCTAATTGGTGTCATTTATATTGGCGGTAGGAGCCCACTGGTCCAGTTTCTTACATTCACTTCCTGGTTCCATGTCGAAAGCGCAGTTGAGAAGGAGTCTAGAGGAGGGCAGCCACCTGGTAAAAACAGTGAGCCAACCTTTGTATGGCGACCGTGAAGCAAATACGAAACGGGGAGACCAGATTCTTACTGTGGGTTGTGTGGGAGTCGGAGGGGAGGGAGGGGGGTACAAGCTGGTGGGAAAAGCCAGCACCTCTGCCCCACAGTGCACTGTCAGCATGAAGGAATCCCCTCGTTGGAATGTTCAAGAAGAGTCTTGCTTGCCCTTTGTTAGGGGAACTGCAAAAACCAATTTTTTTGGTTGTTTTGATTTTTGGTAGTGGGGGCAGCATACTTGGTGGTCCTTCCGGCTGCTCCTGGCTCTGTGCACGTCAGCAGGGGCGCTTGGGAAATTCCATCTGTGTCCCTGCACGCACAGCATGTGCTCTGCTCCTGGAGCGCTTTCTCTGGCCCAAGAATTCCTGGATTTGGCAGATGAGGCTAAATGAAAACGTGGGTTTTCCTACACATGGGCACGTGCTCTGTCGATGTACGTGCACAATCGCAAACTCTGCAGTGCGCCTTAGGTGGGCCCAAGGGTAGATCTCTCAGACCTTCCCCGATCCCTCTGAGTGGGAGGATGTGAGGGTGCTGCCTGCTCTGGGCGCCTTGTGACGCTGGTCAGCATCAAAAGATGGGAAAATGGAATGGTAGCGAGGCCAGGAACGAGCCTGCACACTTCTCCCTGTGTCCGTGTTGCCTTGGAAACGCGTCCCTGGTCTTTGGAACACCTCCTTTTTTGGTCTGGAGTCTTCATCCTTGCTTCCTTCTTTGGGCTAAGTCTTTCCAGGCACAAACGCTTGATGGGAGGGTTCCTCATGCGTAGTGTGTCTGGAGCTTTTTTGGAAGGAAGCTATGCCGTTCAGGTGACAAGCTTGGACCCTGCGGGTCTGTGCCCCGCATCATCTTGGCCATGCTCCATTCAGCCCTTTCCCTTGACCCTCCTCTCTCCTGCCATTTGCTCATGGTTTGCCTGTCACCGTGGTGTGCCTCGTAAACGCATGAAAGTGCTAGCCAAGCGAGAACTTGGGTTTCAGACCCACCTCCCTGTCCTGTGAGCAAGCTCTCATTCAGTTGTTCCATTCCCATAGTTAGGTTTGTCTAGGGTTTTTTTTTTGGGGGGGTGGGGGGCGCACACCCAGTGGTGCCCAGGGCTTAACTCCAGGCTGTGCTCTGGGATCATCACTCCAGGGGGTGGGGGATCGGGACCAGGTGAGACCCAGGCATGAAACCTGGGTTGGGCGCATGCCAGGCAAGAAGCCTGCCGGCTGTGCTGTTGCCCTGTGATTAGGGTTTGTACCATTTTCTGCTGTCACCCATGCTGTGTTTAGTGCAGCAAGTACAAGACACCTCTGATCCTGTTGGTCCCTGAAGCTCGGTTTCTTCTGTTTCCAGTGAACGATGACCCCGTGGCCGTCACCGATCCCGAAGATGCCTCAGTGGTCGTCGGTGTGATGTCCCCGCCCGCTGCCGTGGCCAGCGTGACTGCGAACCCCGCCATCGCGTCCCTCCCAGGCCCTGCCGTGCCGGCCGAAGGAGAGGAGCCCGGCACCTCAGGCGCGCCGCAGCTGCCCGCTTCTGTCCCTGCCCTTGACGTTCTGCCTGCAGGGTGAGTAGCCCCTGTCCCCGCTGCCCCCGGCCCCTCACGCAGACCCAGTAGGGCTCCCTCCCAAGGCACAAACAACGGGGAGATTTATGGTCCCGCGGCCGGTGGTCTCCGGGGAGGCAGCCGCCGAGCAGTGCCGTGCAAGAGCCGCTTGTTCAACATAAATCTTCACGGCGTCTCGGCTGTCTGGGGCGCGAATCAATGCCGCCTCACACTCACCGGGACCACAGCGTCTGCAGAACAAGGAGCTCATTCTGTCCTCCGGCACCGTCGTCGGAGGGTGTTTGCCCAGAGCCTGCCCGGTAACGGCTGTTCTCTGCTGAGGTTTCCAGCAGCCTGTGGGTCCCTGCGTCTCTCGTCAGCCCACTGGTTTGCTCACCCCCTCCCCTTCCGCACCAAGTCCGATGGGGAAGGCCTCGGGTGAACTGATAGAAGTGGCAGTGTTGAGCCCTGGACGAGGCAACGCCCAAGCGTGTGGGCACAGGAGTGTGCTCGCTCGGGTCTCCATTCCCGTCACCCCCAGCAAGACCCGGCTGAGGGCTTGGCTGGTTTGGTGAGGTGGCGGGAGCAGCCACACACGCCTCCCCAGGAAAAGAAGCTCCTGGTTGGCGGTAACCCCCAGTTTTCCACCCCCCAGAAGGTGGTGGAGGGACCATGAGGGAAGTGAATGGCTTTGAACTGGAAACTGAAGTCTTGTCTCTTCACCTGGCCTCCTCAGTCAGGGCCAGTCTGCCTGTGGGCCTGCTGGCCACCCTTGTTAGCACTGCGGTACTGAGGAAATTATTGCCACTCTGGCCACAGTCGTGGTGGCCTGGTCGTGGTGATTCGGGTGGGAAGAGGAAGCCCCAGCTCACCACGCCCCGTGCTGTGCAGGGTGCCGGGCCCTCCCTGAGCCACTAAAGAAAACCCACTTTCTCTATCAGACTTGGACCCAGGCCTCACAGACGGTATTTGCCATCCACACGGGCACACTCCGCAGCTCCTGTTTCCTAACAAAAACACAGTGAACAAGTGAAAAGTGTCTCAGGGTTGCCTGGAGCGTCCTACCCAGCTGTGGAGAATCAGGAATTGTGGGGTGCGGGGAGTGAGTCGCAGGGACCTTGTAGCGGGGGAGCTCCAAGAAGGGCCCGTGGGGTGCTGGCTCTGTTGGAAGGATTAATAACCAGCCACTCGTGCCCGGCTCTTCCCTACCCGAGACGCCTTTTCTCTTTCTGTGTGGTTAGGGATACTCGAAAGATCTCTGGTTGGCTTTTAATTTTAAACCTGCACGCTATAATTTGGGGAAAATGGAGCAGAGTCGCTTTGGCAGAAAGGAGGGAAAATGGCCGCTGGTGTGCCCCATGAGCTGTTCTGTTTTCTTTCTGCTGAGCAAATACCTGGAAGGCCACCTCCGTACCCTTAGCCACAGGCAGGCAGGCCCGGGGCTCCCCCAGGCCTCAGGGAGGCGCGTGTGTGAGGGTCACTGTTCTCATGGATTGGGCTCTTCTTGTTTCCAGGCAGCTGGAAAACTCCAGGCCCTGAAAACGCTCTTTATTCACCTCTGGGGGCCGCCCGCCCCCCCTCAACCCCCTCCAAAGGCGTATCCCTGCCCGCACCACCCGGGCAGAAACACTTTCCTGAGGTAGAGTTTGCATTGCATTTTTCCCTTAGTTAGGCCTCTTAGAACCCCAGGAGGCCTCTGCCCACGGGAACATGCCTCACTGTCCAGAGTGGGTGTCCAGCCCTTGTTTCCCAGCCAAAACCAGCCCCTAGGGGCCGGTCAGTAAGAGCAGGGGGAGTGCTGGCCCTCTGCAGTCTCTGGGCCTGGTTGGGGGTGGGCTGGGGGGCTTGCCATGGGTGGTCGTGGCCGTCTCAAAATGACAAAGGGAGACAGAGAAACAGTCCAGGGGTACAGGAGATAGTCAGGGGTACAGGAGACAGTCGGGTACAGGAGAC
>JAOXYA010478361.1:0-16664 GCA_028565675.1 Sorex palustris | reverse complement strand
ACTTTTGGGCATTATGGTTCGCAATATAGATACTGAGAGGCTATCACATTTGGTCCTTTATCTACTTTCAGCACACAACTCCCATCCCGACCAATCCCTCCAACCATCATTGACTTAGTGATCTCTTCTCTATTCCAGTTGCCTTCTCCCCCAGATCAAGAGGAGGCTTCCAGCTATAGAGCAATATTCTTGGCCCTTGTGTCTATTGTTCTTGGGTGTCATGACCATCCATTTATAAATTTTATGACTTCATCTTTCTGAACAGCTGCATAGTATTCCATTGTTTAGATGTACCAAAGTTTCTTTAACCAGTCGTCTGTTCCTGGGCACTTGGGTTGTTTTTAGATTCTGGCTATTGTTAACAGTGCTGCAATGAACATACTGGTGTAGATGTCATTTCTACTGTGCTTTTTTGCACCCTTGGGATATATTCCAAGAAGTGATATTGTGGGGTCATATGGAAGTTCAATTCCTAGTTTTTTAAAGAATGCCCATATTGTTCTCCAAAAAGACTGGACCAGTTGGCATTCCCACTAGCCTATTGTACTTTTCTTAGAAACATTCTAGAACTTGGTACTTGTTCAGCTTCTGATTCTGATCACGGGTGTTTTAGAACATTTTCTACTTTATGATTACATTCAAACATATGCCATCAATATGCTTTTAAGTTTGTTTTCTGTTGAGCTTTAAATTTCAAATGAATTAAGTTTAGTAAATAGCATGAAGTGAGATTCTAGTGTTTTAAATTGGCACCTAACTGTCTCAATCCTCTGTGTTTGACTGGCCTGCCAGTTTGAATGGTCTATCACACTATATCCCAATACATTAAGAAGCTCTTTCTCAAGCTAACAGTCCCACACCTTTTTCTGGCACTGTCCCATTATTTTTTCTCCAACAGTGACATTTCACCTTTATGTCTAGTTATCCTTCTCAAGACTTGGATACAAATTTCTAGTCCTTGACCACAGCTTTGGGGCTGGGGTGGGGATGTGGCTGAATCTGCATCTTGAGAATTTTCCATCCACCCTTCCTCTCCTGCAGCCTCTGCTCCCAAGAAATATGCAGCTAGACACTGTGACTAAGTGCGATTTATTGACAAGAGCAGAGAAGAGTACCAGCCCCGTGGGGACTGGATGGAGCATCAAGCCCTTCTGGGCTCCTGCTCAACAGATACTCTTGTTGCCCCACTGGGCCATCTTGTTGTTGATGGGCATCTTGCAACAGCGGTCAGACTGCATGAACTCTGCTATTTTCTCCAGGGCCTGGAAGGGAAGCATTTGGACCTTTGAAAAGATCAGCCCCACTGCCCCACCAGTGACAATTCACAGGCTGCCTGTACCCTCCCTATGCCCTCGACTGCTCCCTTTCTTGTACTCAGCATCTTTAGCATACTTTACTAAAGTATACTAAAGTCAGGTGCTTACCCACACACAAAGACCTCCAGGTGCCCAGCCCTTGATCCCTTTAAGCAAAAGCTGGAATTGGGCAAGACTTGGTCTCATTGGGGTCCTTTGAGACCCAGGGGAATCTGCAGTTTCTAAGAGAAAGGCCCATGACATCACCTCAAAACGGCACATGAAATTCTTCAGATTTGGAAATTCATCCAGGCACCTCGGCTCAAAGGCACGGTTCTGGTCAAAGACATCATAGGTGAGAAAATCCACAAAGGTGAGCTGCAGGAAGGACAGGGGTGGATGTGGGCGTTAACAGCTGCCAAGATGGAAAGGGATCCTGGTTCTCTTGCCCTTCCTCCTACCTTTTCCCCAGCAAACCATGAAAACTTCCCCAGGAACAAGGAGAACAGCTTCAGTTGTTCAGGTAGCTGCTCCAAGTACTGAGGCTTCAGCTTTTCCTGTGAAGGAGAGGAGAGATCAGACCGGCATTCTTATCTTCACCGAGCTCTGCCCTGTGAGGGGACATCCAGGTACCCCTGTGGCAGGTGTGAGATAGAAGTGTCAGGCTGGAAAGGAGGGGCTTTGAAAAAAAGAGGGGCCAACACCTGAGTTACATGTCAACCCAATGCTCCCTGGTTCCCTGCCCCACCCTGCCAAGTGACAGTCCTATTTCCGGTTCCTGCAGGAAGTAGCTACATCCACTCCTGAGTGCCTAGCGCTAGCTGAGGCAGCTTACATGGTCTGGGCTGTAGCAGAGCTTTATGAGCTGCATGCGGAAATCCATTATTTGGTTCTCTATGATGTCTATTCGGATCCTTTGTTCTTCTGTGTCACCACCTGTAATAGGGCCAAATGACCACAAATCACCCATAGTATGATACAGACTCAGGGCCTCCCTGGCCAGCCCCATCCCACACTCACACATGTTATTTTTGCGAGCAATGTAGCGCATGATGGCATTGCTCTGGGTCAGTTTGTTGTTCCCATCCATGAGATAGGGCAACTGGAGGAAAAGAAGAGGTGAAATGAAGGGGAGGAAGGTGGGCTCTCCTGGGGTTTCTCAGGAGGCCCTGGGTTGGCAGTTTACTGTTCAGGTCCTATTGTTGCCTGGTGGTTCTTGGAGCCCGTGATGCTCAGGGACTTTGTGGCAACAGGGATGGAAGTGGGGTTGGCCCCATGCAAGGTGTGCACATTCATCTTTGTATTTTTGTTCTGGTCCAAGATAACTATCTTTTGCTTCACTAGTTCTCCCAAGGAGGGTGAGAATTTGGATGGAAGCCAATAGTACAAGATAAAATACTATCTTAGAAGAAAGGAAAAATGAGCCAAGGTTTATCCCATTGGATTTTAGACTGGGGTTCATTTCTTTTTTTTCTTTTTGGGTCACACCCAGCATTACACAGGGGTTACTTCTGGCTCATGTACTAAGGAATTATTCTTGGTGGTGCTCGGGAGACCATATGGGATGCTGGGAATCAAACCCGGGTCGGCAGCATTCCAGGCAAACGCCCTACCCACTGTGCTATTTCTACAGCCCCTGGGGTTGGTTCCTTCCTTCCTTCCTTCCTTTCTTTCTCTCTCTCTCTCTCTCTCTCTCTTTCTTTCTAAGATATTCTCTTTTTTTGGGTTGGGGATGTGGTCAGGAGTATAGCACTTGCCTTGCACATGTGAGGCCCTGGGTTGATTTTCAGCAACACACATAAGAATAAATAGAGCCCGGAAAGCTACCGAGAGTATCTCACCCTCACGGCAGAGCCTGGCAAGCTCCCTGTGATGCATTTGATATGCCAAACACAGTAACAACAAGTCTCACGATGGAGACATTACTAGGCACTCGAGCAAATTGATGAGCAATGGGAGGACAGTGCTACAGTGAATAAATGAATCAGAGAAGTGGCTCAATGTATTCCCCTCCCCCTTTCCAAGTTCAAGGACCCCTGGTTTCTATCTACTCTATTCAGATTAAGCACCCTTGTTCTAGCTCCTTCTAGGAGGAGGAGGAAAGAAGAATGCAGTTCATGGTCTTGGGTCTCCCCTTGCTCCTTCTTCCCTTAATGATACCTACATTAGGGAAGTCCAGGTCTAGTTTGAATTTCACGTCCAGCCACTGGCTTTTATCATAGTCAGGAGCTGTAAGAGAGAGAATGGGGTGAGTCCCAGCTTTCTTAATAGATTAGGAGAGAGAAACGAGCTAAAGAAACAATCCAATCCCAATCCCTTACATTCCTGAGCCCTGAAAGTATGTCCCTGTAACCCTTGGAGCCTGTCTGATGGTGGCGTGGAGCTTGGAGGAAGGATGCCGACTTCCAGAGAGGGGCACATCTTTGCCTTCAGTGGACACAGCAGAGCTCCTAGCCGGGAGGCCGCGAGAGCCGGTTTGGGGCCGGGGTGCATGGGCGCCCAGGGCGGCTTTACCTTCCCCGCAGGTGTACTGTTTCTCCTCATAGCAGGTACCCGTGAACTCCAGGAGCAGGCGGATGGCTTGTGCCAGCTGCAGGCAGACAGCTGGGGTGAGTGCGGGGGCTCAGCCCTGCTCCGCTCCCGTCGCCCCGCTCCCCGACTGACATGCCTGGAGGGTCCGGGGCAGCCTCGGCCCAGCAGCACCGCGCCGCCGCTGAGGTGGACGTTAAGCGGTCGCGAGACCCGCCCCGGCCGTTTGCTGCCCTTAGGTAGGTCCGCGTCCACCGGTCCCTGCCCTTCCGCGGCTCAGCGGGATTGGCTGTGCTCGGGGAAGGGAGCTTGGGCGCCCCATGGAACCTCAGCTCTGGGCGAGTGGGCTGGCACTCACCCCGCGAATATCCCAGTAACCCAGGACCATAGTGGACTGGTCCGACATGGTGCCGACTTCCTAGTGCTGCTGCAACCCGGCCTTAGAGTGGGCGCGGCCGTAGCTTTTATAGCGCATGCGAGGGGCGTGGCCAACGAACGCCCCTGGCTCCGCCCCTGCCCGCCTCCGCCCCGCCCCACCCAGCGGCCGGGGGCTTCCCGGGTCAGCTGCGCTTGGAGCTCGGCGGCCCCTGCATTGGGCTCACGCATCCCTGCAAATGGGAGCAGTTAGGCCAGAAGAGTTTCAGCAGCGCAGCCCGGGACTGTCCGGGTGACCCTCGGAACCAGCTTCGTTTCAGACCCACTATTCTGGGGAGGTGGGTGGGAGGCGGCCAAGACCCTCTGGGGTCTGTCTGGGCTGGCCGGGGCTACCTGGGCATTGCTGTCTTCGTCGATGAGGGCTGCTGGGCAAATGTGCAGAATTCTTTTGAACTGTTTTACCCACGTGCTCCATGGCAAGTCCACTTAGGACAGTGAGCTCCTGAATTTGCGGTGGAAATCACATTTACCCAATAATTCAGTAGAAGCGCTGGGCCATTCCCCTCCTTTCTCAGCTGTCTCCCTTTCCTCACTGTCTTATCCAAAACTGTCCTTAGCTCTGCGGTCAGTGTCCACGGATTTGTCCTATTTTATTTTGTCCGTTCGTTGATTTCATATCAGTATGTTGCACTTATCCACCACCTGTCTTTTTTTCTTTTATGATTTGTTTTTCATAATCGCTCCCCCCTTCAATTCCTTCCAATTTGCTGTAAATGACAATTTTCCTTATTTTAATAGCCAAATATTATTCCACTGTATAAATGCACCACAACTTTACAAGTCATCTAACAAAGGGCACTTTATTATTTTTTTTAGATACCTAAAAGTGGAATTGCTGGATCAGATAGTAGTTTTATTTTTAACTTCTTTTATTTTTGTTTGGGGGCCACAGCCTGCTGTGCTCAGGAGCTCCTCTGAGCCTGTGCTAGGGCTTCTTTCTGATGATGCTGGGACTCAAACCTGGGCCAACCATGCACGCCAACCCTTTGAGCTTTCTCTGGTCCTTGTCTTCACCTTCTTGAGGAAGTTCTGTAGGACTTTCCAGAATGGTTGCAAGATGTACATTTCAAGCACTGGAGAGTCCCCCCCCTTTTTTTTTTGCTCCTCCAAAAGCACACCCTGCAATGCTCAGGGATTATGCCTGGCTCTCTGGCGGTGCTCAAGGGATCATATGGGATGCTGGATAGAACTCGGGTCAGCCAATGCCAAGCAAACATCCTACCCATTGTGATATTGCTCCAGTTTCTTTTGTTGTATAGTCTGAAGTCAGATAATACAATGCTTCTACCTACTTACTTTCTTCTCTGACATTGCCATAGGATTTAACATCTTTTATGATTTCATATAAACCTTAACATTAAGGTTTATTTTTTATTTGTTCTAGTTCCTTTAAAAATATCATTAGAATTTGTGTTGGGACTGTATTTAATCTATATGTTGCTTTTGGTAGAGTGGACTTTTAAATGTAATCAAAAATTTATTTTTTATTGATTGTGGGCTAGGTAACATGGTTATAAAATGGTATTAATGTGTATGTTTGTTTATTTATTTATATATTTTTTGGCCACACCTGGCCATGCTCAGGGTTTACTCCTGGCTCTGCACTCAGGGAACCATATGAGGTGTTGGGGATTGAACCTGGTTGGTCGAGGCAAGGTAAGTGGCATATCTGCTGTAGTATTGCCCCCACCCCTGTTTATGGTTTTGATGTACAAATTGCTGTACTTTCACCACCACGAAGGTGCCCAACACCCTCCACCATTGTTCTTCTCTCACACCTAAGCCCACTTCTTTCTCTCCATTCACTCCACTGCTTGGTGATCTCAGTTTTGTAAACAAAGGTCAAGGGATTTCCTTGTTTTGCTTCACTGTATACCACAGGTGAGTGAGATCATCTGATATTTGTTCTTCTCCCTGTGCTCTTTCACGAATGATGTGCCAAATAGTGGCTTTGGTATCTCATAGACATAAACTCATTAATTCGAATTCAAGCTGCCCACCGGCTGAGATCTGCCTATTGGCCACTCTTGTGCAGCCTCAGGTTATCTCCATTTTTTAGTCTCTGCTGGGGATCCCAGGAAATTCTGGGTTAAAACAGTTTCTCTAATTCTGGTGAGTTTTTTACTTCTAACTCTCCTTTAGTCCCATTTCACCTTCCTTCAAGACCCAGAGGGGACATAGGTTCATATTACCTCCTCCTTATTCATCCTAGAAATGAACTTCTTTGGTTAACTTTTGCCTTTAACAGACCCTAAAGGTCTCACTTTTCTGCCTTTTACTTGGGTTTGTTTTGCAAGAGAACTTTATTGTTTGTTGGTTTTTGGGCTACACCCAGCAGTGCTCAGGGATTACTCCTGGCTCTGCACTCAGGTATTACTCCTGAAAGGCTCAGGGGTAATGTATTTTGTAGGGGATACTGGAGATCGAATCAGAATTGGCTGTGTGCAAGGCAAGTGCCTTACCCACTATACTATCTCTCTGGTCCGGTAAGAGAACATTTTTTACTTGCCTTTTGTGTATTACCAGCCAAGAGAGACAACTTTCTGAAGTTAGGAATTTGTTTTTGTTTGTCTGTTTTGTTTGGATGGAGAGTAGGTGCTTATTCCTGACTCTGCTCGGGAACACTCTTGGCCGGCCTTTGGTGGGGGGACCTTCCTAAGGCAAGGAATTTGGGCAAATGACACAGGAAGTCTGTAACCTAGATCCCAGACACTGTTAGCGCTATGGGCAAATTCAGCAGAGAAGGGACGGTCTTCAGCAAGCCTTCTCTGTAGTTATAACCAGAGAAACTACAGCTGTTGCATAGGGTGGAAATCTAGGGGGATGGGAGGGCAAAGAGCCTTCCACAGAAAGTGATATCAGCAGCCAGAGATTAATGCAAAGCCTCCTTTAACACTCCACAGAACAGAGCCATAGTCCACATAGGCAACTGTGGACTTTTAACTTTCGTTCCAGTGCTTTTTGTTCCAAGAAGGAAAGGTGGGGCGGTGGCCTGAGCTTGGCCCACTCAAGAGTAGGGGACAGAAGTTGTGTCAAATGTGGAAGTTATATAGATGGGGGAGCACCTGGCATCAAGGTACAATTTCTTATCAGCTAGCACAGCTGGGCAGTGCCTACTGTTGCCAGCCTGGTGCTCTTTGTTTTTGCCAAGTGTACCTGCCCCCAGGTGCTAGGAATAAGCAGGGACAAGTGGGCCCCTAAGGATAAAGCCTGGAGGCATATGGGTCAGAGAGACAATGTAATAGGTAAGGCATTTGCCTCGTACTTGGTTAACCAGGATTTGATTCCCAGCACCACATAGGGTCCCTTTAATCCCTCTAGGAGTGATCCCTGAGTCCAGAAACAGGAATAAGCCCTGAACACCACTGGGTGTGCCCCTCCGGACATAAACTAGGGAGCATAGTCTTAGATTTAGAAAGAGTCAGGGGAGCGGAGCCCAGGGTCAAAGGTTCTGTCCAGCTGCAGCGTGCAGTGCTTGCTGCACGTCCAGCTGCCCCATGTTTCCAGTCTGACCACGGAGGGCTCTGGGCATTCGTGCCCAGTGTCCCGGCTTTCTGCCTCCCTGCCTCTGGCTCCCAGCGTGCACAAAACAAGCAACCGGGCCTGCAAGCTTAAACAGGTCTTTATTTGGGAGCACTCAGTCTGGAGAGTCCTGAGAAATCAAGGCTGGAGGGAAGAGTGACAATAAATAGAGGGGACAGAAAGCTCACTGCTTTCACTACAGCATAAAGTGACACCATCTCCGTTGGGGGACTTCGCATCCTCAGGGCTTCGGGAGCTGGGGGGCGGGGTGCGCTGCAGAACGGGGCCTTGAAGGAGGTGTTTTCTGGCTCAAAGGGCTTGAGAGCGTCGAAGTTGCTTGTGTCAAGGTCTTGATGGTGTCTGAGTTGTGCCTACCGTAACTTCTGAGGGAGGATGAGAATCTGGGTGAGGCTGGGAAGGCCCCCCCCCACCCCAAAGCTCAGGCCAGCCAGAGGTGGTCTCGGTGTGGCTCAGTGCATGAAGCCACCTGCAGCGATGGGCGAAATCTTTGTGCCAAGTACCTCAGTTTCACCCAAACTCTCTCCTGCAGGAGACAGCCGCTGTCTCAGTGGGCACCTACCCCCAAGCCGGTCCTTACCCCCAGCATCCGTTTGATGCCTTCCAGCCGCGACAGGATCCGTGAAGCCTCCTGAGGGCACAGCATCTGTAGCTCCCCGGGTCTCAAGTGAAGCAGCTGGTGGCCGTTCATGTGCCCAAGTGTCTTCACCGTGCTGGGAACAGGGCAGCGGGCATCAGGGCTGGCCTGGAGCCCTGCACCTGAACCTTCGGGCTTGGAGCCTGGGGTTGCAGGGGTCTACTGATGGGCCAGGCTACCTGACTGTGGACAGGAACAGTAACCTTTGGACTTGAACCCTTTCTACAACCCACGGGTTTAAAGACAGCAGGCCCCAGGGGACAGCCTAGTGGTTATAGGGGTCATGGTTGGAGTAGGGGGCCTCTTCCCAGGTTTCCCTGAACCTGCTGCCTGCCCACAGCAAGGGGTCCCTGCTCAGGGCTCTGACCAAGCCAGGTGGGGGACATGCCCTCTCTAGGCAGCGCCCAGTGGACCATAAACGATGTCATTGGGTTCTGGGCTGTGGTCTGGTGTCCTGGGTTATTATCGGGGCCTTTGCGAAGATTTCCTGACACACCCTTGGGCCCTGACACTCACTCGGGGGAGAAGTGCTCGGCCTGCAGCCAGGCTGTGACCTCTGCCGGCTTCGAGTTGAGTCTCAGCGTTGGTGTCTAGAATCGAGGGAAGAAGGGGTGAGGGGTTGACTGTCTCAGGCGCCCTCCACCCGTTCCCCCTCCTCCAGGCTCTTTGTCTGGATTCCCCAGGATCTCCGTGGGTCCTTGAGGCTGGTTCTCGGCTGACACCCCACCATGAGCTCTGCCTCCACCCCCATCCAGTCCAGAGCTGACTCTCCATGACCCTCACGCACAACCCCCACTCAGGCTCCCGGGAAATACCCAAGGCGGGGACTGGTCCTGGTCCGGCTGCAGGGGCTCCAGGATGTTGCTGGGGATGTAGCCACTCGAGCCCCTCTGGTTCTTCACCAGCCACCACCGCTTGCTTTGGTCCAGAACCTGTGGAGAGGCCCCACTTCCATCACCCCCGGGAGCCTCTCTTGCCCCCCAGCCTCTCTCTTATCAGTCCTCCTCCCGCCCCAGAGCCCACCTCCTTCCCCAGCCTCACTCACCTGCAGCACCTCCCCTTGGGCCACTGTGAGTTCCTGCTGGTTCCTGGCCTGGAACTCACAGATAGTCTGCATCCGCTGAGCTGCCTGGCCACTGTCGTACGGTTCCTCTTGGTCAAGGCGGGAGCTGCTCGCTGACCTAAAGCTTCCCCGCAGCCCAGGGCAGAATCAGGGTGACTCTGGAGCTGGGGCCCCTGACTCTGTGCCCCAGCTCCCATTTAACTAGTGCCTGCTGCCTGCAGTGTCTCTGGGACACCTGTACAGAACAGCGCCAGGTCAGTGTCCTGTTCTGCCGGCAGGAGAGGTGGGCAGTGACACAGCCAGGGTCTGTCCTGAGCTCTGCCCTGCACTTTACCCCCCATGAGGGGAGGGGACTAGAGCAGACAAGGGCAAAACTGCTAATTCACTCCATGCACAGAGGTGTTGGTGCATGGGTCAGGCTGCCAGAGAGCCTGGGGCGGGGGGGGGGGTGTCTCTGGGAGGTGGAAGTAATGGCCCTCTCCCCAGCCTGTCCTCTCGGTCCCGACCCAACCCAGAACCTACCTAGAGTCAGTCAGGTTCTCGTTTCCTGGGGGTTCCTGTTCCTGGGAACAGAGCAGGAGAGAGCCAGATGGAGCTGGAGTCCCACCACATCTGATGTATAGGTGCGTGTGGGGTGAGGGTGGGGGGCGGGGGGCGGGGCGAGGAACCACCTACCACCGGCTGGGCCTGAGAGGAAAGAAACTAGCAGAGACCTGGGCATTGACCCGGTCCAGGCTCAGCCTTCACCCCTACCTGGCTGAGGGGCTTTGGACTCATCAAGTCACTGGTGAAGGTGGGCTGGTAAGGGATAGGCTCGCTGCCTTTCCAATGGTCCCTGAGGAGAGAACACAGTGAGGTCCACCATGAGCCAAGCTGCGAAGGCAGTGGGGACAGAGAGTGTGTCTAGACTTGCCTCGGGCCTCCCCTCTGGGTCTATGTGTATCGACAGAAGGCTCCAGGGAACCCGCAAAGGATCAAACAGTGCAGCCACAAAGACGGGCACAACAGCCTCTGCCCACACAGTGCAGTCATCCAGAACCCCACCCCCAGCACAGTGCCCGCCTGAGTGGAGAGCGGGCGTGTGAGAATGACAGAGTCACCGAGGATTACCAAGCCCCATTTCGGGATGCTAATCTGCCGGTCTGCCTCGGCTCACTCCACAGACTCAGGCAGGCTCCTGGGCGACCCTTCATGCTCCCACCTGGCAGTGCCCACCCCCTCAGTTGGACAGCACCAGGTGTGTCCTCTTCTCCGCTGCTCCTGAACTGTGAGCCTAATCTTTACCTCCCCTCATGCCAGACCCCACGGGGTTCCCATGGCCACCTTTCTTTGTGGAACTTGAGTGCATTACCTGGAGGACATTGGACAGCATGTGGCGACTAGGTACCATAGATTCCCAAGATCAATAGTTATCCATCTTGGGAATTAGTGAGCAAATAAATGATCCCTCTAAATCTGCCTGGTTGTTTCTCTTTGTCCCCAAACCATGCCAAAGTCGTCCCTTGGCCGTTTGTTGTTCTCATCACCTCTTCATTACCGTAATCTTTCAAGAATGCATCTCTGTGTTCTACCTACAATTCCTCACCAATGGTTCTTTCTCTCTTCCAAGCAACTGAAACTCCCACCACTGCCATTACGGCACTGACACTAGTTCACCTAAAGGCTCCATTATCTCCCTACGCGGAGTCCTGTGAGCTTGTATTACTGCTTCTCTCACTGTGCTCCCTTCCAAACTTGTTTTTTTCCTGTGGTGTCCCTGTCCTACTGTTGTCCCCCAGTTTGATGCTGTGGTCCCTTATTTACATGACGTCCTCCTGTGGCCCCTTGGAATATCTCGGGGGCCTAGAGTTGAACAGTGTAGGCTCCCAATTTGAGGAATGCTTCTCTATTCTGGATGAGTTCAGTTCTTAGAGCTAAACCGTGTTTTTTATTACGTAGTTGTTGCACCCCATTTTAAAGTAATATGGGCACAATTGCTTTTTTTTTTCCTTTTTGAGTCACACCCAGCAATGCACCGGAGTTACTCCTGGTTCATGCACTCAGGATTTACTCCTGGCGGTGCTCGGGGGACCATATGGGATGCTGGGAATCTAACCTAGGTCGGCTGCATGCAAGGCAAATGCCCTACCTGCTGTGCTATTGCATCAGCCCCACAACTGCTTTTTAAGAAAGCTTCACATAATAGTCACACACACTTTTTTTGCACAAAAATTAAAAATTAAGGCACAAAATCTGCAACCATTCATTATTCAGTGAAATACGATACTTGGAACGAGTGGCTTAAAATCAATGTACTTGATTATAAAATGCTTGAAACTCAACTCTTTTGAGGTTTTTATATCCCTTTTAATCTTTGGCCTGTATGTCTTTAATTTTATTCATTTATGATTATTTTGAGAAATTAGAAAAACAACTTAGGGCACATCTGATTAACTTTGTGTTTGAAACACTACAGAGACAGGAAGCAGAATGAAGGCAGTAGAACAGAGGGGTGGGGACAGGGAAGAAATGTGCCCCACATTTTATTTAGTTTCATTGTTTAACGGGTACAGAGTTTCTGTTTGGAATAATGAAGATGTCCTGAAAATGGTTAGTGGTGATGTTTGCACAACATTACTTATTTTGGTTTATTTTGGCCACACCCAATAGTGCTCAGGGCTCATTCCTAACTCTTTGCTCAAGGATCACTCCTGGCAGTGCTCAGGGGGGACTATAATGTGGTGCCAGAGAGATCAAACTTAGGCCATATGTGTACAGGCAAATGCCATGTGTGCACAACCCTACCCACTGACTGTGCTATCTTTCCTACACTTAATACACTTAACATTAATGCCACCGAACTGGACGCTTTAAAAAGTTTGAGTGATGGACAATATGGGATAATATAGATAGCCTACTCTAACAAAATATATGGCAATAAATTATTATTTATGATTTTAAATGAGTTGGACCCCCTCCAAAAGTCTTTCCGGGGGCCTACTTGGGAAGAATCATCCAAACAACTGCCTTGTTTCTTGCTTCTCTTGGTTTTATGCCTCTGCTTTCTTATTTTTCCTTTGAACTCTCTGGAACTTCTCCTAATCTCCTTAGCTTTATTTTATTTTATTTATTTTTTTAGGGGGACTCTCCCAAGGAGTGCCAGGGGGCCCAGAGACCATTCCCAGTGATTGGCCAATAGAGTTAAATGGTTTAGTTCAGTGCTGCTCAGGCCCACTGACTGGGGTCTAGGGTCCACACTCAGGGCCTGTGTCTGCATGACATAAGCTCTAGCTCTTTGAGCTTTTTTCCCCAGATCTAGTCCTTTGCCCTGGTGCCATGTTTCTAGAATTTTCCCAAGGTAGTTCTGAAGATTCCCACTGGAGTGCTGATCTCCAGTGGCCCCGACTCTCACACCATAGAGCAGGTGGCCTGCTAACCTGAAGGCAGTCACTGTGTGCTGGGGAATGTTTTGCTGACAGCTCAGTACATCCAAGCTGGTTTCACCACTGGTTCTCATCAGTTTGACCTTGCCCAGCCCTTCCAACCTAAGGAAATGTCCCTCCACCCCTCTGCCAGCTGGCTGCCAAATCTTACAGAAATTACATTTGTAGCAGCTCCCGCATTAGTAAATCTTAAATTCTGTCCTGGAGAGTGACAAAGTTTTCACTTTGTCCTTGACACAAATGAGAATGTATTTCAGCAGAGCATAGCCAGTTTTTCTCTTGGGAAGAACTGTTCTTGATTCCTTTGGTGGTGACTATGGTAAATGGTGGCTATTTCCCCCAAAATGTACTTAGTTTTTTGATTTTGTTTGGGGCCAGATTTTTGGGGAGACCATGTGGTACTGGGGATCAAACCTGGGCCTCCACGTGCCAAGCCTGTGCCCAGCTCAACATACTCCCACTTCAAATCTTAGAAAGAGTTGAGGAAGTTGCATGTCACGTCCCTCGCTGGCTTGGGATAATGTAGAACTGGACCACCTCCCTGACCCGGCCCTGTGCCCTGAGTCCCATATCCCTGACCCAGCCCTGTACCCGAAGTCCCATGCCTGAGGTTCAGTACAGGCTTGTCCACTCACTGGCTGGTGGTCCAGGCGATGCCCAGCCCCTTCCAGAACGTGCTCTCTTTCTGGCTGAGGCAGGACTGGAGCAGGTTGATAGCGTTGGGGGTGAGGAGCGGTGAGATCACTTGGGCTGCCAGGGTCTTCTCAGAGCAGTAGTCCAGCAACTGGAGGGGAGGGAAGGGTCAGAAAGTTGCCCCCAAGGCAGAGAGAGGTGGTCCAGGCCTAGAGCTTCCCCTTCACAGGGCCATGATGCCAGTGCCCTGTCCCCTCAGTCCCTTTGCTCTGTCCTCTCTCCCCTGGAGCCTCCATGTCCTTGACTTCAACCCTTGCCCATATCTACTGCTGTGCCCCTTGGGGATAGTGAAAAGGGTGTGTTGGGGTGAGCGAGGAGCAGACCCCGCAGCTGTCCCCTGCATTCTGCCCCTGCTTCTGCATCTTAGCTCCTGCCTGTCCCACTCTCCACCCTGGCCTCCCCCAACTCACATGGCTCAGAGTCTGGAACAGGATGTGCACGAACTCCGGAGCCCCTGGCTCCTGCAGGCTATGGCTCAGCATGCCCTGGGGACACAAGGTGGCTCTGTCATTACCTTTGAGTCAACCCCTCTCACACTTGGAACTCCACAGTCCTTTTGAGTCTTTTGTTTTGACCTCTCAAGTGATGCTCTGAAGGCCTGGGAGCCCCACTGGTAATTCTTGGCCAACTGGGCTCAGTGGTTTATGGTAGGGTTGCTAGCAGTCTCCAGCGCTGCCCTGTAGTGCTCAGGGCATCAGGTGGTTCCCCAGGTTGGGTGCCTGCCAGGCAGAGGTCAGACCGCCCCACTGTTTCCCAGCCCTGGCATTTGTGTTAATTTTTTTGTGACCACTCCTGGTAGTTCTTGGGGGGGAGATCGTGGGGTGCTGGGGTGAAACCTGGGCCTTTCGCGTGCATAGCCTGCACCACTGCTTGTGGAGCTCTCTCTAGCCCTCCAACCCTTTGAGAATCTGGCACTCAAAGGCCCCAGATGTGGGGCTGTGTTGGGGAGAATCTGCGATAACCTATGAGGCCAGAGCAGAGGGGGCTGCTGGCGGAGGCAGGGGAGGGTGAAGTAGGGAGACAGCCAGAGGAGGCATTGTGGGTGACTTCCCTACCAGAAGATTGAGACTGTGCTTGATCTTCTGGAAGCAATCAATGTACTGTGCCTGAGTCACACCTACGGGGAAGGGGAGATGGCGCTGGGTTACAGAGCACCCCAATAATCCCTCTCCACGCTGTACCTCAAACACCCCCATACTCACCCACATTCATAATATTCGTGTCCACACGCACACTCAGACACACAAACACACATGTGCTCACCCACACAACAAGCATAAACACTCTCACACACACATACAGTCATATAGTCCTCACATCTGTGCTCACCCACACACGTATACACAGTCCTACAATCCTCATACATGCACACATGTGCTCACCCACATCCACACATCCACAGTCATACATTCCTCACTCACGCATACATGTGCTCATCCCCACACATACGCACACTACACAAGCACCCATACACAGTCAAACAGTCCTCACACATGTACACATGTGCACACACAGTGACATACATGTGCTCACACACATGCACGCACACACGCATTCCTGTCTGGGCCCTGGTGCTCACCACCCTGATTCTTGGCTTTTTTCTTCTTTAGTTTCTTCTTGTGGCTGGCCTTTCCCTGGGCCTCCACTGTTTTCACAAACGCTTCGATCTCCTGCAGGGTGCGGTTCAGCTCCATCTGCCCCAAAGTACCCATGGCCCCCAGTGAGCAGGACCCTGAGGGAGCCCTGGGGCCCCTCCCTGCCCCCTCAGTCCCCAGGGTGCCCTGCTCATCCCAGCCTGGGCTCCCTCCACCTCTGGGTCAGGCCAGTTACCTCAGCCCCCATCAGGTCCTGGTCTTCAGGGGAGGGGGGCCGCCTGGCGGGGTAGGGCTCCCCCAGAACACTGGACTGGCGTGACAGTGGCTTTGGGGGCAGCTGGGCGTCTGTATGGCAGAGAATACAGCTCAGACTCATGGCGGGCTGATCAAAGCCGTCTCTGCCCCCCTTGCCTGAACCCCCAACTCACAGTCCTGCTGGGCCATTCTGTAGGGCGGCTCTTCAGAGAAGTCCCTTTCCTGCGGGAATCTCGGCTCCATGGGGACAGGCCTTTCCAGGGGAGGCCCCTGCCACCTGTCCTGGACTGGTCGAGGCCCTCCAAAGCGGGGCCTTGGGGTACACGATGGGGTCATACCTTTGACGGGGTTCTCAGAGCAGAGGTTCTACCTGCTGGTGGGGTCCCGGCTGCCCCACCCCTCCCTAGCACCCCCACCCTTTCCTGGGTCTCCTGGGCCTTTTGCCCACCACGCTGGGCTCTCTTGTCCTTGTCCACCCCTGGCATGGCTGTTCACACTCCCAGCCCCTTCTCCAGCCCGTCTGTGCCCTGGCCCCTCCCTGGTCCTCCCAGCCTCAGGCCAGGTGGGTTGTGCTGGAGGTTCCCGGGTCCCTGGGATGGGGGCAGGGTGTGAGCCCCCGTGCCTACCTCTGTTCCAGCTCCTCCTGCATCGCCTTCTGCAGGCTGCTCTTCAATTTCTCTGCCTGGAGGAGGCAGCAATCAGGGTGCGTGTGTGAGTGGGTGTGTGAGAGACTGTGAGAGTGTGAGTGTGTGAAATTGTGAGAGTGAGTGTGTGTGTGACTGTGAGAGTGTGAGTGTGTAATTGTGTGTGAGAGTGTGAGTGAGAGTGTGTGAGTGACTGAGTGTGGTGTGTGAGATTTTAAGAGAGAATGTGTGAGTGTGACTGCGTGTGTGACTGTGAGAGTGTGAGTGTGTGTGTGTTGAGAGTGAGTGAGTGTGTGAGTGTGAGTGTGTGACTATGAGAGTGTGAGTGTGTGAATGAGAGTGAGTGTGAGTTTGTGTAAGACTGAGAGTATGACTGAGAGTGTGTGAGAGTGTGAGACTGAGTGAATGTGTGTGAGACTGAGAGTGTGTGTGTGTGTGTGTGAGTGTGTGTGAGTGAGTGACTGTGAGTATATGTAAGGCAGGGGGCCAGGTGGTGGTGGTTGTGACCCCCGCCTACTGGAATTTGGAGGATCTGGGTAGAGGATGCTCGGCCCAA
>JAOXYA010478356.1:0-16668 GCA_028565675.1 Sorex palustris | reverse complement strand
AAGAAGAAGAAGAAGAAGAAGAAGAAGAAGAAGAAGAAGAAGAGAAGGAAGAGGAGGGGGAGAGTAAGAGGAGAGGAATGAACTGGCTTAAGAACCAGCACCAGTCCTGAGGGGAATGGTGGGCAAGGGGCGGGAGGAGAGGTACCATGTGGGGACTTGCTGACAGGCCGGCCGGAAGTTGAACAAGTGGAGTATCTGGCCAGAGACGAGGGGGCGCCCCCCCGGGGTCAGGGTCCAGGAGAGGAAAGGCAAAACGGGTCTGGGAGCTGGAAAAGAGCGTTGCTTGGGGCCTGAGCGAGAGTGCAGAGGGTAGGGCACTTGCCTTGCCCACGGCTGACCCGGGTTCGATCCCTGATCCCCGGCACCCTGAGCCGACCGAGAGTGATCCCGGAGCACAGAGCCAGGAGTCAGCCCTGAGCACTGCCCTGCCAGGTGACTCAGAAACCCCACCATACAAATGGGCATCTCTGCCCCAAAAGTCTTGCAGAAGGAGAAAACAGTGATGTGGGGTGGGGAACATCCGTGAGCCCGAGTCTTTGTTCCCTTCTGAAGCCACACAAGGCAGTGCTGGGCGCCACTCCCGGCTCTGCACTCAGGGATCACTCCGGCCAGTCTGGCGGGGGGGGCGACCACAGGAGGTGCCCAGGGTCAAACCCGGGGTAGGGTGACCTGGGCTCAGCAAATTGCCCTGTGCCCCCCATCCCGCCCCACAGAAGTGGTCCTGTTGGTTTTGATGTTTTTGCATTTCATTTTTTAAAATTTTATTTGAAGGTTTTATTTCAACGCCTGGATGGACACAACAGTTATTTGCAGGAAGGGTCACGGGCATACAACGCGCCCCCCCCCCAAGTCCACAGCCCAGGCCCTCAATTCCAGCGAGGATGCTGGACCTGGGGGCTCCAGCCAAGGCAGACCCTTCGTCTCACCTCGGAGGGTCCCGCCCTGACGCCTGCCCACGTGGCTTCCAGGCCGCCCCTTCGTGCGTCCCCCTCACATCTCCCTCTCCTGAGCGTCCCGTTCCTGTCATCTGGAGATAACGATGACCCACGAGTCGTGTTCTGCCCACTCTGGTTCCCGCTGTTCCCTAGCCCGGCCAGGACATCCGGCGTTTGACCTTGGCCGTCTGACGGACTTCAAGTGAGATTGCCCGGTTCCAGCCGGTGGCTGCAAACTGCAGATTTTCTCCTTCCTTGAGTGGCGTGATCCATTTTGGTTTTCAGCAAAGGAAGGAATGATGGGGTGTGTGCACGTGTGTGGTATGTGTGTGTATGTGTGTGTGGTGTGTGTGGTGTATATGTCTGTGTGTGTGCATGCAGTGTGTGTGTGTACATGCAGTGTGTGTATGTGTGTGGTGTGTGTGTGTGCATGTGTGTGTGGTGTGTTTGTGTGTGCATGCAGTGTGTGTCCATGTGTATGTGTGCGTGTGGTGTGTATGTCTGTGTGTGTGTCTGTGTGTGTATGCGTGTGGTGTATGTGTGAATGTGTGTGATGTGTGTGTTTCTGTGTGTATGGTGTACATCCATGTATGTGTGAGCATGCAGTGCGTGTGTCTGCCTCTGTGTGTGTGTGTGTGTGTGTGTGTGTGTGTGTGTGTGATGATGCGAACAATCCAGAGAGAGTTGACTGATGGTGGGTAGAGGAGAGGGTCTGGGAGGAACTGGGGGCAGGGAAGACGGGAGAAGCAGACAGACCCTGGGGGGGTGGGGGTACGGCACAGAGGTGTGGGTGATGCTAACTGGTGAAAATGAGTGTGAGAGTTTGGGGAAGGTTCTTCTCTGCCTGTGTCTTCTCAGTGAAGACGCGACATAGCAGGTGATGGGAGGGGTCCTGAGAGGGAGCGGCTAAGTGGATCCCTTAGGAGGGGAAGAGGCTGGGTGGAAGCGCTGTCCAGGGGTTAAGGCGCTTGCCCACCAACCCGGTTAGACCCCCAGTACCACTAGGTCCCCCCGCATCACTGGGTGTGGCCAAAAGACCCTCCCCCAAGCACAGGAAAAAGGAGAGAGGGTGGGAGCAGAGGCCCCAAGGGACAGCTGCAATAAAGGCCTGGGTCCGAGTAGTAATTGGGAGTAAGCTGAGTCTCGAAGGCATTTATCCAAGCATCCTGGCTCCTTCTCAAGGGTACTGGCAAACAGTCACCACTCGGGTCTCAGCTAAGCAACCTCACAGCACTGCTTCATGCTCTGTCGCCGGCAGTGAAACCCGTGGGGGAGGCTGAATGACCCCCCCAACCCCCACCCGCTGGGTCCTGGGCCTGCAGGTCTCTGAGGATTCCTGGTAGCTGGTACCTACGGCAAGGAAGCACAGCAGGAGACAAGGAGGCGGCAGGAAAGGGCGGCCCATGCCAGAGAGAGATGGAGAACACGGGGAGCTAGAGTCCAGCGACTGGTGGCCAAACCCAAGGCAGGGCCTCATTTTGGTGAAAGCTGTTTTCCTGTCCATTTTCACACCACTGGCCACATTGGGTTTTTTTGTTTGTTTTGGTTTGGGTTTTTTTTTTTTTGGCTTTTTGGGTCACACCTGGCAATGCTCAGGGGTGACTCCTGGCTCTGCACTCAAGAATCATTCCTGGCAGTGTTCAAGGGACCATATGGGATGCTGGGAATTGAACCTGGGTTGGACATGTGCAAGGCAAACACCCTACCCGCTGTACTATCGCTCCAGCCCCACATTTTAAAGCCCGGCGGGGCCCCTGCAGGAACCCACAGCCAAATTTCATTCTCTAGCCCCTTTCCAGCTCTTCAAGCCTCCAGGTCCCCACGAGACAGACAGATACCCATGAGGAACTTGAGCAACTACCCTGGACCCTGGGAGTTCTATAAGGCACCCCCTCATGGAGTCCATTGACTCTGGCCTTACATGCTACTCAATGGATGCCAAAACCTGCCATCCCTTCCAACGCATCATACATACCCAGCAAAGCGGGCCAGCCCCTCGGGACCCCCGTCCTCAAAGATGTGACATATCCCTCTTGGGCACTGCATTCGGATGAGATGTTTCTGTAGCAGAAGGCACTTAGGGGACCGAGCAATAGGACAGAGGGGAGGGCACTTGCCTTGCATGCAGCTTGACCCGGGTTCGATGCCCAGCACCCCATAGGGTCCCTCAAGCCCAGGAAATCACTCAAGAGCAAGTACACAGCCAGGAGTAGCTCCTGAGCATCACCAAGTGTGGACCAAAGACTGAATAAATAAATAGAATGCCAGTGGGGGTGCTGTTTCGGGAATAGGATTTCAGAATCTCCCCAACTGAACCAGGTGAGAGCTAAGGGGTGAACCACGGTGCACGTTCCAACAGGCCAGCGCGGAAGCAAACGGGACCACAAGGACCCACAGAGCCATGGAGAAGGCAGAAGCCGGACACAGACATGCCACACAGGCGCTCACATGGGCTCTCCATGGGAAGGACCAATCATGAACCTCAGACCCAGGGCACAGGCCATGGGCCCGGGGGCCTCTGGTCACACGGACGCTTGGAGCGTCTCACCTGAGCATGTCTGGGTTTGCAACTCGAGACAAACTAGACTGGGGAAACCCACTGCCTTCTGGAAACAGTGAGGAGGGGGCAGGGAGAAAGCACTTGGGGTGCTGGGCTGGCATGTGTGGGACCCTGGTCCAACCCCCAGCCAAGTGTGCTTCCTCCCTCAGTATCCCCACATGGCGCCTTGGAGGCGCTGAGCAGTGCCACGTGTGGAGGCGCTGAGCAGTGCCACGTGTGGTGTTAGTGGCCTCCAAGCCCTGCTGAGTTTGACCTCTGGTGGTCCCCATCACAGGTCATGCAGGAGGGGTCCCGGGTGCCCCTGAGCATCTTGGGACGGGCCACCTCCCCTCTCCAGGCCCCACACATACACAACAACTGGCTTTTTTTTTTTTTTTTTTTTTGCTGTTTGGGTCACACCCGGCAGTGCACAGGGGTTACTCCTGGCTCTGTAATCAGTACCATGGCGGTACTCAGGGGACCACATGGGATGCTGGAAATCGAACCCAGGTCAGCCACGTGCAAGGCAAATGCCCTACCTACTGTGCTATTGCTCTAGGCCCACAAACAACTGGCTTTAAAATGAAGAATGTGAGGCCTGGAGTGCCAGTAGAGCGGGGAGGCGCTGCCCGTGCACACAGTTGGGCCGGGCCCAACCCCTGACATTCCTCATGGTCCCCTGAATCTGCCAGGAGCAATGCCTGAGCACAGAGACAGGAGTCAGCTCTAAGCACCATCGAGTGTGGCCCCCAAGCCCCAATAAATAAATAAAATTAATAGAATTGAGAATTTCTGTTGTATGTTTACTGCGCTGCAGAAACGGACTCCGCGTGGGAAACAACTGCTGAGACCAAAGCTAGTCTAGGAAATATCAGGCCTCACACAGAGCAGACTCCCAGGTCCCCGGCGATGCAAAGCTCCCTGACATCAGCAGGGGTCGCTCCTAAGCACCCCAGCACCTCTGGGCGTGGCCCAAACCACCTTCCCCGCCCCCCGCCTCCCCTCCCCAAAGGATTAGTATCACTGTCTGGTCCCCAAAAGGGAACACTGAATTTCAAAGGACTAAGTTGGGACTAGAAATCCTCTTTCAGTCCATTTTGCAGGTTCCAGTATCAACTCACCTGAGTTGCTTTGCATAGTTGAGTTCGATTTCTGTTCTCTCCTTCACGAATTTGATGTACTTCTCGAGAATATCAATTCCCCACTGGGTGTGTTTTTCCAAGTTGTCAAATTGATCCTGGTACATAAAAACACAGAGAAAGGGAGAGTTTAGAGTCTTTCTGTGATTCACAATGGAATTCACACGAATCTCCGCGAACTCACGGCCACACAGGAAACATTTCCACATGTCCTGGATCACGCTCCAGATCTCTCTTATTGGGCAGTTTTCAGTCAACAAGACCAAAACTGCTTGAAAACTCCCTGGGGAGGGCCAGGGACATGGGACAGCAGGGAGGGTGCTTGCCTTGCATGCGGTTCAATTCCCAGCATCCCATATGGTCCCCTGAGCACCACCAGGGGTAATTCCTGAGTGCAGAGCCAGGAGTAACCCCTGTGCATCGCCAGGTGTGACCCAGAAAGTAAGTAACGACAATAATAATCATAACCCATAAAACAGATTTGTCTTTGTACCTATGTTTTAAAATTAAAGAAAAAGAAGAGACAAATATCTCAGGTTTCCATTGATCATTTTCTATATATACGAATATATATATATTTTTTTCTTTTTTTTGGCTGGGGGTCATGCCCAGCAATGCTCAGGGTTTGCTCCTGGCTCTGCACCCAGGAATTACTGCCGGTGGTGCTCGGGGGCCCCTATGGGATACCAGGGATCGAACCTGGGTTGGCAGCTTTCAAGGCAAATGCCCTCCCTGCTGTGCTATCGCTCTGGTCCCAGTTTTCAGTGACCTTTGCTCCTCCATAAGGCACAAGATTCCCCGGTTCCCTCCCCTGAGAGCCTGGCCCAGGAAGACGCTCTCACTGCCATATCCCCGACAGACGAGGGAGCAGGACAGAGACAAGCAGCCCCAGATGCAGTTCTCTCGAAGCAACCGAGGAAACAAACCTCTACGTGAACAATCCGAGTGCCAATCACAGGCATTCCCGACTGGAACCCAGCCAGCTCCCTGCTCCCGGGAACCTGGTTTCTCAGTGACCATCTTTATTCCCCAAATCCTCTGGGGTCAAAGCAATAGCGCAACGGGGCCGGGCGCCTGCCTTGCAGCAGCTGACCTGGGTTTGATCCCCAGCACTGCAGATGGTACCCGCGTGCAGAGCCAAGAGTAAGCCCGGGGCATCACCAGATGCAGGTCCCCCCACCAAAAGAGAATGGTCGAGTGAGAGGATGGTTGTCCCAGAGAGAGGAAACGGTAACGGCGTCAGCACTGCAGATGTGATCTCCCGGCACTGCTATTAGCCCTGTTCGCCCGTCCCCGATAAAGCCACGTGCCACGGCCGCCGTCCCTGCCCTTGACAGCAACGACAAGAAAATTTGAAACAGATGAAAAACTAATCAACCCACTTGCATTCTTGATGAAAATGTGGAAAACTTAGTGGAAAAAATAAAAGCCAAATCTTCAAAAGACTCCTTTGTGAGCAGAGAGCATAAAAGCTCTTTGAAAAAGAAGTCTTTGCGGGCCGGAGTGATGGGCGGCAGGTGGGCCCTGCCTGAAACTGCCCAGGGTTCGATCCCCGGGAACCCCGTACAGTCCTCTAAGTCCATCCGGGAGTTAGTAATATGGGTAATTAACAAATACACACTGAGAAAAGTGGCCTGTTTTGGAGTCACACCCAGTGGTGTTGGGGGTCCCTGGGGACAGGGCCATGGGGATTCACATCTTTCTGAGTCTCCAATGTCTGCCTTTATAGGACATGGCTGAATTTTCACTGGGCCTCTGCACACGGGCTGTTCAGAGGCCCTATTTTAGTGGAAGTATTTGAAAAAAAATTAAAATTCACGCGGAGGACAGAGCCATTAGCACAGCGGGGAGGGCACTTGCCTTGCACTTTGCCAAACTGGGTTCGATCCCCAGCATCCCATAAGATCCCCTGAGCACCGCCAGGAGTGATTCCCGAGTGCAGAACCAGGAGTAAGCCTTGAGCATTGCCAGGCATTACCCAAAAAGCTAAAGAAATAAAATCCACACAAAAGTGTAGTAAGAAAGCAGAGGGGGCACCCCAATAGTTTGTGGGGGTAAATTATAAATATAATCAGGTAATTCCAAGACCAAACTCTACAAATATGTTTTTTTTTGGGGGGTGAGGCACACCCAGTGGTGCTCAGGGATTCCTCCTGACTCTGCACTCAGGAATCTCTCCTGGCGGTGCTCAGGGGGGATCATATGGGATACCGGAGATCGAACTCGAGTCGGCCGCGTGCAAGGCCAGCACCTTCCCCACTGTACCAATACTCATTCCTTAAAGCCTCATTGCCCTGTGGAACTAGAAATCTTGGCAATGAATCTTTCCTCGTCAGGTGCGATCAAGCGCTCGGGTCTCTCCCGCCAGTGGAGGCCCCTTGGCAGGCGCTGAGAACACAACACTAACGTGTCGGTAATCTGGGAAGCGTCATCTCGTGTTAAAAACTAGAGGAAAACTCATATATGACTCCCCCACCACCTTTCTCTGCCTCACCATGGAAGCGGCCAGGTTCGCAGAGGTAAATAGCACAGGCCACAATTCAAACGTTGACTTCGGGTCTAGAATTTTCTCAGGGCAACAAACGGCATGAGCTCTCCGCTCAAGTGACAGGCAGACTTCACTGGGGGGGGGGGGGGGGAATGGGCCACCAGGGGTGGGCGGGCAGAAGCTCCAGGGAAGCCCAATTGGTGTTTGCCTGTGCAAAAAGCAGCCAGCTCCACGCTGAGGCCAATCCAGGTTTGGCCTCTGGCATCCCATAGGGTCCCCTGAGCCCTGCCAGGAGTGACCCCTGAGTGCAGAGCCGGGAGGAAGCCCTGAGTCCAGCCGGGAGGGGGGGTGGGGGGGAGGACAAAACGAAACCAACTAAAATTGGAAACGTGGATTTGCTTGGTTGGGTGCTCAAAGCCACACCTGACAGTGCTCGGGGATGCCTCCAAGCTTGGTGCTCAGGGGAGGGAAGCCAGGCTCCTGCATGCCAAAAGCATGCACTCAGCCCAATGTGCTCTCTCTGGCCCTAAAATGGATTGGTGCTGAGGGTGAGAGAAAGCAATGGCTAACCACCTGCCCTCCGGGCCACTGCCTCCATCCATGCCCAGGGACCCAGTCTCACCCTGCCCCCACCCCCCACTGCTTACCCCGCAGTGCAAAGAACCACAGTGAAAAAAGACAATGTCCTTGGCGGGGGTGTGGGGGCTCTCCTGCAGTGCTCAGGGAGTCTAGGGACCACTCCCAGCGGTATCTGTCAGCCAGGATGAACAGTTCAATACTAGGGTCTGAGGATACAGTGGTTTTCGTTTTGTTTTGTTTTTGTGCCCATCTGGTGGTGTTTAGGGGTTATTCCTGGCTCTGTGCTCAGGAATCACTCCTGGCAGTGCTCAGGAGACCCTATGGGATGCCACGGATTGAACCTGGGTCGGCCACGTGCTAGGGAAGTGCCTAATCCTCTGTACTACTGCTCTGGCCACAAGACGCAGTGTTGATGGGCCCTGAGGTGGCCAGGGGTTTTCAGAGCACCACTGTGTGTGTGAGCGTGAGTGTGTGAGTGTGTATGTGTGTGTGAGTGCGTATGTGAATGAGTGTGTGTGTGATTGTGTATGTATGTGTGGGGGGGGGTCATAGAGTGTCAAGGTGTGAACTGGGTCTGCAGCATGCGGGCCCTGCCCACTGGGCTTTCTCCCTAGTCCCTCTCTCTTCCCCTCCCGTACTGCTAAGGCAAGTAGCGTACTGCTAAGCTTCCAGCCCTAAAAGACACCGCAGGAAGGTTCCGGAACCTCTGGGTGCCCAGGGATGACGCTGTGAGGACACAAACTCTGTTTGCAAGTTGCTTCCTTCCAAGATCGCGAGACAGACAGAACAGCTAATGGAAAATCATATTTAATTGAGGGCTGCTGTATATATACCCACTCAGCGCTTCCTCTCACGGCCAAGGGCCTGCAAATGGGCGTTTTCCAGTAGCTGGTCACAACCAGTCAGGTGGCTTCCCTCCCCCAGGCCCTGGAACCAAACCACCCCCGGCCAGAGCCGCAGATGTGGCGCCTGGTGGTGTACAGGGCTCACTCCTCGCTCTGCTTAGGGGTCACTCCTGGAGGTGCTCAGGGAACACTACGTGGTGCTGGGGATCGAACCCAGGTTGGCCGCAAGCAAGGCCAGCACCCCCCCCCCGCCCCCCTGTGCTATCCGGTTCCTGGTTGAGGCTCCTTTAAAGGCTAAAGATTAAATCAAATAGGCTGGGGGAGAAGGGTATCCGGAGAGCTGCCACCGAGTGCTGGACGGAGTGTGTCTAGTGTGCCCACAGGGTCACCTGCTCCCATAAGGCTTCCAAGTACGGTTGGGTGCGGCCTCAGCGGCACCAAACCCAAGTGAGTGTGAGCTGTGGCATGTCATTGGACCACAGAAATGAAGAAACTGAGGCCAGAGAGGCGGTACTGCAGGAAGCACATGCAGTGAACCCGGTTCAATCCCCAGTACCCCGTAGGAGCCTGGAGTAATCCGTGAGCATTGTTGGGTCAGGTCCCAAACCACCCCTGTCCCCCCCACCACACACACCCCCAAAAAAGAAAGGAAGTCACCAGAAATGAGTTTTTCTCCCCCTTAAAATTATGCAAAAGGATGACACGAAACAACACTCAGAATTAAAACAAGGAGGGCAGACTCCTCGCCAGCGCTTTCCCTTCAGGCTTCTGGTCACTGCATCCACCCAGGTCCAACCCAGCGGGTAGGAGGGGGGGTGTGGGCAGCAGCAGGGACCAAGGTGACCTTGGCACTGGCTGAGCAGAGCGAGGAAGCTGCCCAGTCAGGGGCTCCTGGTGAGCCTGGGGATCAAGGCCACTTCAGGCCTGGGAGATACCGATTTTCTTTTTCTTTTTATGGTTTGGGGGCCACACCCAGGGATGCTCATGGGACTATGTGGGGTGCTAGGGATCAAACCCAGGATCGAGCTCGTACAAAGCAAAGCATCTTACTCGCTCAACTCTCACTCCAGGCCAGACTCAGGAACTGTCTTGTTTGGTTTATTGTGGGGCCACACCCAGCGGATTCAGGAGTTACTCCCAGCTCAGTGCTCAGGAAAGCATGTGATGCTTGGGATGGACCCCAGGGCTCCCAGATGCAGAGCCTTTCTACAAGTGGGGGCTGGAGTGATAGCACAGGGGTTGGGGGGTGGCCCTGCACTGCACCATAGGGACCCCCAAGCAAGTAGGCTGGGAGTAACCCCAGAGCACTGATAAATGTGGCTCAAAAACAAAACCCAAACAAACAAGCAAGGGCTGGAAAGATAGTACTGGGTTTGGGGCCAGAATGATATAGGTGTGATATACCGATATATCGCACAGTGGGGAGGGCATCTGTCATGCACACGGCCACCCAGGTTCAATCCCTGGCATCCCACAGGGTCCCCCGAGCACCACCAGGGGTGATTCCTGAGTGCAGAGCCAGGAGGATCCCCTGAGCATCGATGGGTGTGACCCAAAAAGGAAAAAATAAAGATAGTACTGGGAACGCACTTGCCTTACAAGCATCTGACTGGGGCTCACTTCCAAGCAATGTCCACAGTTCCCAGCAGAGCCAGGAATAATCCCAGCACAGCCCGGAGGTGAGCCCTGAGCATACCTGGGTGTGGCCCCCAACCCTAAACCAAACAGGGCAACACAAAGCATGCACCTAGCCCTGCTTACACACTCTAATTCCGGATAAATCCATTTTGAGAGGCCGGCCTTGAATGGAGAGTCACAGACAGTTCCCCCGGGAGAGGGCAGCCGTATTCGATTCCTCTTACGGAGAGAGACGTGTCTGAAGGTATGGATTTATTCAGAGCAAATGAAACAAAACCCCCATTTAAAATGTTTTTAAAAATCAATTTGTTTCTGAATAGTAAAGTAGCTTGCAGAGATGAGAAGAAAAAAAAACATATATATGTATATATATGTATATATATATATATGAGAAACAGTTATAAATCAAATGCACCCTGCCTGACACCACCTGAGATTTAATTTCTCCAAGGCTTTTTGGGGGCCACACCTGGCTGCACTCCGGGATCACTCCTGGCAGGGCTCGGGAGATCCAATGGGGTGCCGAGGATTGAACCTTGGTCGGCCACGTACAAGGCAAGCATCTTCCCCGCTATCCTACGTCTCTCTGACTCATTTTGTTTTGTTGTTTTTCTGTAACAGTGACTTCAACTAATTCCAGAAATGAATTAAGAATTTTTCTCCGACATGGTATTAAAAACAGAAATGCTCCAACATAGTTCTCAGCATAAAAGTATCAAGCCATCAAATGGTGAAAATCCACACTCTGCCCCCCAAAAAACTTAAGTATAGAGAGAGGAGAATGCAGTAAGAGGCATCAGAAACCAGCACAGCTGGGGTCCTGGCTGTCACACCACGATGGGCCTCCGGCCTCGATCCAGAGACTCTTGAATGAATCTCACAATGGACTAGCTCCCTACAGAGATATCTCTGGATCCCAACCATTTACAATTTTAGAATTCCAGAAGCGCGTGGCCATTTTTTGGCCATGAGACCTCTTATGACATTCATACTGTCACTGTCACTGTCCTCCCATTGTTCATCAATTTGCTCGAGTGGGCCCAGTAACGTCTCCATCGTGAGACTTGTGGTTACTGTGTTTGGCATATCGAATACGTCACAGGGAGCTTGCCAGGCTTTGCCGTGTGGGCGAGATACTCTCGGTAGCTTGCTGGACTCTCCGAGAGGGGCGGAAGTATCGAACCCAGGTCAGCCATCTCGGCCACGTGCAAGGCAAATGCCTTACCTGCTGTGCTATTGCTCCAGCCATGAAAAAAAATTATTTTAAAACCAACTGTTAAGATTCTTGTGACCCACCCACATTCAGGGACATGAGACCATACGAGGTTGTGACCCACAGGGAGGGCTCTGGCGTACTGAGTCCCTCATCATTCTTTCAAGGTAATTCAGCTGGTAAATAAATAAGGGGACATAAGGCTTCCTTTGTGACACTGGCTCACAGCTGATTCAGTGGTTTGGATTTACCATGTCAATAGTACCTAAATATTTCTGAGTACTATAATATATCGGGTATGGTCTAAGATTTTAAAATTTTTTAGATGTGAGGCTGGAGAAACAGTACAGTGGGTAGGGTGCTTGCCTTGCCTTGTGCCAATCTGGGTTTGATCCCCAGCATGCCACCTGGTCCCCGAGTACTTCCATGAGTAATTCCTGAAAACAGAGCCAGAAGCAATCCCTGAGCATTACTGGGTGTTGCCCCAAAACAAACAAATTTTAAAAAAAATTATTTTATAACTAAAGAATAAAAATTTTGAAATGAACAATATGCTACGGAAAAGCTGTTCATCCCTACATGTGGGGAATAGTACTCAAATAGTGTTCAGAGAAGAGTGATCCTTGACTCTCTAAAAGTACACACAGCCTCTAATTTTCTTCTAATGAAGCAGGTCAAAGTTGAAGCTCCATCTATGGCCAAGGCCTAGTCTCACGTCACTGAAGAGCCCCATAGGCCTTGATTTCCACCTGTTAACTGGTTAACTCTGAAGAAGGGGAAACACACTGCTTAGTCTCGGCCGGTGCTAAGATTTTATGACTTAGAAACCTGGTAGCTATTCCCCTGTAAGGAGAATGGAAAGTCATGTCATGGAATATAAAGCAGTGAGAAAAAAAAAAAAACAAAACAATGACTGAGAGGCTAGGATGTGGAAACAAAGAACTCAATAATTTAATCTTCTGAGGTCCAAGGTTCTGTCATCTATTTTCTACCACTGACCATCAATGTGGACTTAACAAGACACTTGCCGGACTGGAGAGAGAGCGCAGAGGGTAAGAGAGAATGCAGCCGCCTTGCACACGGCTGACCTGATTTGTTCCCTGGCAGCACATACGGTCCCCTGAGCACTGCCAGGGGTGATCCCTGAGCGCAGAACCTGGAGATACCCCTAAGTACCATCAGGTGTGGTCCAATATCCATGGGGAAGAAAGGAAAAAAGTCACCTACTATCAGCTTTCTCATCTGAAACAAAGGAACAGCATGCCCTCCTGCCTGTTATGAAAATAACAAATACAACACAGAGAATATTGTAAGCTATCAAACCTAAGCTAAAATGAACTATATTATCATTAATTCCATTAAGACGCTAGGGCTTAGAAAAATAGCTCATCGGGACTTGGCATGCAGAAGGTGAAAGCTTGATCCTGTATCATGAGAAGCAACCCCTGAGCAGGAGGCCAGGAACAGCCCCTGCGCACTGCTGGGTATGGTCCAAAATACCACAAGAAAGAAAAAAAGATTCCAAGATCAATGAAAGAAATGATTCGGTTAATAAATAATTGGAAGTTAAAGCTGGACTGAAGCGACAGTACAGCAGGTTGGGTGATTGCCTTGTACTCAGTTCAACCTGGGTTCAATCCCCCAGCATCCCATATGGTCCCCCGAGCACTGCTGGGAGTAATTCCTGAGTGCAGAGCCAGGAGCAACCCTTGAGCACTGCCAGGGTTGCAGTGAGCAAGGCCCTCACTGCCCTTCCCAAATAACTGGAAGTTAAAGCAAAACACATTAAGTCTCTATCAAATGAACTGACCCTACAACAGTGCTTTGCTACTTCCTAACAATATTTACTTCTGGCCAGCAAATCCGCTCAAGTGGATGAGCCCACGCTCTGCACGCAAGAGGCCTGGGCTCAATTCCCAGCACCAGCACCACAAGGCAATCCCCCCCTGCCCTCCACCCCACTTATTCATCTCCCCCCCTCCCACACACACACCCCTCACCACCCACACACTCCGTGGCATCCCCAGGAGCAATCCTAAGACATAATTTGGGAGTTGCCCTTGAGTACTGCCATGTACACCCTTCCAAATATGTGTGTGTATGTGTGTATATACTTCATAAAGACAGGAAGCCTCAGTAAGCTCCAAAAGATCTTTACTTGAATTTAGGCTTGTACTCCAAGGCCTAGTCCCTTAGGTGATAATCCACTTCAGACAATTTAGAACAGTCTTCCGGAACCATTTTTCAATTGGAAGGGAACTGGGTCAGGCAGCCAGCTTAAAGGGCATGAGATCTGCCCAGGTTCAATCTAGGTCACTGGAGTAGCCCAAAAGGACTGCGGGGATAGCTCCCTCCTCGTCCACCCAGAACGTGAAATAAAAATAAATGGAAAGGGACTCAATTTGTCAAGGGTCTCACTTGGTCAAGTAAGGAAACAGGGGCCCACTGCTCACGGTTAAGATGAAAGTCTCAACTTCCTCATCCTCAGCCCAAGGTCCTTAAACAAGAGACATAAGTGAAAGCAAATAGGGTTTAAATGAATTTCTTCTACACTTCTGTGATTTAAACTCGAATTTCTGGGCCAGAGCGATAGTACAGTGGGTAGGTATTTGCCTTGCAGGCCACCAACCCAAGTTCAATCTCTGGCATTCCATATGGTTCCCATGAGCCCCAACAGGAGCAATTTCTGAGTGCAAAGTCAGGAGTGACCCCTGAGCATCGCGGGATGTGGTCCAAAGACAAACAAAACTGAAATTTAGAAAAATCTAATTTCTTAATCAAGAAAAGCTAGGGGGCTGGAGAGGCCACCTGGGGTTAAGAGCAGACTTTGCAAGTGGGAGGCCCCGGTTCTAACCCAGCCCTTTATACAGTATCCTGAGCACCAAGAGACACTTGAGTTATCCAGTTCCAAGGACTTATTTCTCTGGGCCAAAGTCAAGGTTTATATAACATTGTTACTTTGTTCCTCATGTTCAGACAACACACAGCATATGTGTACTTTTCAGAAACATCATTAGTCATGCAGAGTAGGCCTATGAGGCTATTTCTTTAAAAAAAAAACCACTAAATTAAGTTAGGTCTCTCTCTGTTACTGTTTTCTCAAAATAACCTAATTCTTCTCATAATATGTGAATGATCCTTTTTTATAATATGTGAATTTGTTTAAAGTTCCATTAGGGAAGAGATTTAGGGGAGGTAGTCCAAAGGCCTAGAGTCTGCAGAGAACCCAGAAATATGGTTCAAATGTCTCCACCACCAACAAAAAGAAACAAACTTACTCATTTGCATTACCCACCATTTAAGCACCCATAGTTTGCATTTATATCTATACACTATAGATATAAACCAACACTGGTACTTTTGAGTGCCCTGAGCACTTTGGTGGGATTTTGCCCTAAAACAATGACAGGAAGTCACTGAAGACTTTTAGGGGGTTCAATCAACATAATTCAGAACAGGGAGGCACTACAAACCTGCCTGGCGCCAGCCTATCATGCCACTGAACGCTCCATCTCGGATTCTTCAAATATAAAAACACTAATGCTTTTCTAAGTCTTCCTCAAAGAAGAGAAACTAAGATTACTATATTTATCAGGCATCCGACCTCCACAAACTTTTTTAACAAAAAGGTTACCACATGCTGGGGATGTGGCTGAGCACTAAAACACCTAAGACCCTGCTTGAGAGCCAGAGCCACAATACAGCGGGTAGAGTGTTTGCTTTCCACACGGCCAACCCAGTTCAATCCTAGGCATCCCAGATGGTTCCCCAAAGCACCGCCAGGAGTAATTCCTGAGCGCTGAACCAGGAGCAACCCCCCCTGAGTATTGCTGGGTATGAGAGTGACCCTAAAAAAAAAAGAACCTTGCTTGACCCCAGTAACCTGCAAAAAAACGAGAAAAGTGGGGTCGTGGCTGGAGATGGCACTCAGTAGGGAGCTCAACTTCATATGTGGGGTTTTGAGCTTAGCCCCCGTACCACAAAAATACAAAAGCAAAAAGGTCCCCAAACACCAGGGATGAGAAAATAGGCCAGTTTTCTTTTTTTCAGGATCTCTTATTTGCACTGAAACTCTCTTTCTCAAACAGGTATTGAAAGACTGACATTCAAGAAAGCATCAAAGCATTCCTTAGAAGGTCCAGTACCCACTATGGCTACGCTGGGGATTCATTCCAAAGACTTTCATTCTGGAAAAGGCCACAGTCAGAAGGGAAAAGAAGGGGCCGCTGGCAAAGGTGACAGGGTCTCTGCTCTGAGGCCAGTAGCCTTTTACTCCTAACGAGGCACAGTCTCATGTCTCCATTTTGTGTGCCACATGGAGCAGGACATCCGAGGGCTTCGAAATTCTTTTCTAAGCAGCACCTCCAAGGAAAGAGAAGACTTCACGGAGCTGTCGGTTTGGCCCCCCCTTATTTCTTTATTTTTTTAAGGAATAAAAGCTTAAAGGGTTAGTCTGTTTAAAATGACTCTTCAGGGGCCAGAGAGATAGTACAGAGTAAGGCACCTGCCTCACATGCCGCGGTCTGGGGTTCAGTCCCCAGCATCCTAGCATCCCCTGAGCACCACCAGGAGTGATTCCTAAGTGCCGAGGCAGGAGTAAGTCCTGGGTATTGACAGGTGTGACCCAAAAACAAAACCAAAAAAAAAAAGTTTTAAATATTTAAATATAAAATAAAGTAACTACCAGGCCAGAGAGAGAGAGAGAGAGAGAGAGAGAGAGAGAGAGCGAGCGAGCGCGAGCGCTCAAAGGGCTGGGGCACACACATTCCCCCGTAAGGTTGGAACCTAGTGCCACATGGTGCAAGTCCGGCACTAAACTTGAAGTAGCCTCTGGGCGATTAAGGCGTGGCCCCAAAACAAACAAACAAACAAAAAGCCACATGCTCCACTTTTCCTAATAAAATATTACAAATCGACTCCATCTACAAAAAGCGTGAAAACCGGTGCAAAACTTCCCAGCCAGGTTACTTTTCTTGGGGGGGGGGGGGGTGGGGGGCGGAACCGAAGGCAGGGTGGGATAAGAAAAGTTACATTCTTGCAACTTCTGTATCCTCTGGTCCTCTCTTTTGTATCCGGGTAATGCTCGGGGAATAGTTACACGTCCCTTTCACTAAATGATATCCAAGCAGAAGCATCAAAAAGAAAACACTCTCTTGGGGCATCGCTCGGGCCGTTTCCGAGTTAGAAGGAAAGGAAGGAGGGAGGGAGGGAAGGAGGGAGAGAGAGGAGAGAGAGAGAGAGAGAGAGAGAGAGAGAGAGAGAGAGAGAGAGAGAGAGAGAGAGAGAGAGAGA
>JAOXYA010478305.1:0-16674 GCA_028565675.1 Sorex palustris | reverse complement strand
TCTGAACCACGCCCTCTCCGCCTCGAAGCCGCTCGAAGCCACGCCCCCTCCGACGTAAAGCCGCGCAACTCCGCCCTGAAGCCACGCCTCCGTCTCCCTAGAGCCGCGCCCCTCCGGGAGAAGCCACGCCCCTAAGCCACGCCCCTCCGCCGTAAAGTCGCGCAGCTCCGCCCCGAAGCCACGCCCCCATCTCCGTAGAGCCGCGCCCCCTGGCTTAAGCCACGCCCCTCTCGTTTAAGCCACGCCCCTCCGCCCGGAGCAACGCCTCCCGGAAGACCTCGGCGGCGCGGTGCAGAGCCGCGACCTCCGGACCCCGCGTCTTGGGCACCATGGCCGTGACTGCGCCCCTGCGCGACTGCCAGGTAGGCGGAGGCCGGCCCGGGCCCGAGACCACCTCCCCACGGTCCGGCGCCTACCCCGATCACCCCCGCGCGGTCCCCCCCAGACGGCTGTCAGGACGCTGCTGAGCCTCGTCGGGGCCAGACTGAAGGTGGGACCGTCCCCAGCGTGGGTTCCCGACCTCACCCAGGCCAGGGGCGGGCAGCGTCCCCTCCCCACTCTGCCCCCAGCCCCAGGGAGGGCAGTTCCCGGGAGACCCGGGGACGGCGTGCCCTGAGCCCGCCTGCAAGTCTGGGGGTGCTTGCATGCCCCCCGCCAGGCCTCCTGGTGCAGCAAACCTGCACCCCACACCGCGGGGCATCTGGGCTGGGTGCCAGGACATGCTCCCGTGCGTGTGTGAGTGTGTGTATGTGTGTGTGTGTGGAGGGCTGCATGCCATAGCTCACCGCCCCGTTGCTGCACGCAGGCATGGAAGGACGCCGGCCTGCCCCTCTCCACCACGAGCAATGAGGCCTGCAAGCTGTTCGACGCCACGCTGACCCAGGTACCGCTGCGGACAGAGCCCATCTCCCCGCCTCCCGAGCACCGCGGGCCACCGCCAGGGCCATAGCTAAGGGTTGGGGGAAGCTTTCGCAGTCAGCAGCCGCTGACGGTGGCGTCAGTGGAGTTCCTGCCCTGGGCACCTCCCTTCTCGAATGGCAGGTGATGGCAATGGCTTGGCAGTCAGCCCGATGGCCTGTGCAGGACTGGATGTGTGGCTGCCCACTTCAGGCTTGGGGGGGTCCCCGGGCTAATCTGGGAGTAGACTGCTCCACCAGGTGGCTGCCACACCCCCCTCCCTGCGACGTCCCTGCTTGTCTAACCTGGCTCTCGGGTGGGGAGGCTGCAGAGGTGAGGTCCAGAGGCTCTGCCAGGTGGAGGCTTGGAGCTGGCTGGCACGGTGCCACCGCAGGGGCACTTTGGCCAGGAGCAGCGAGCAAGGACGCTTCTAGAGCCGCAGAGCTTGGCCGCGTGCCCCTGAGCCCCTTGTCTGTCTGTGCCCTCCGCGGGTCACGCTGCTCCTCCCCCAGGGTGGTGGCTTATCGGCTCCAGGGTTCTGTGTCTCTGCACTGGGGACTCCAACCCCCCGAGGCCTGGGGCTGTGCTTGCACAGCTTCTGGGGAGCTGGGGCAGCGCCCTGAGGCCAAACACATCGTTGGTGCGAGGACTGAGGGGAGGCCCAGAAACTAATCCACGCAGTCAGGCGGGTGATGGGACACGTGCAGGCTCTGTGCCCATGGCCTGTGTGCATGGGTGTGTGCGTGCCTGCATGCCCATGTGTGGATGTACCTGCATACCTGCGTGCATGTGTGCGTGTGTACCTGCACATCTCTCTTCATGTGCACTTGCATACCTGCCTGTATATACCTGCATACCTATCTGCATGTGTACCTGCATGCCTATGGGCGCATGTACCTGCATACCTGTGTACGTGTATACCTGCATATCTATTTTTATGTGTCCTCGCATACCTGTGTGCGTGTGTACCTGTATATCTCTCTTCATATGTCCTCGCATACCTATGTGTGTACCTGCATACCTGTGTCATGTGTACCCGCATACCTGTATGTACGTGTACCTGCATATCTGCATGCATACCTGCCTTCCTACATGCGTGCATGTGTGCCTGCATGTGTGTATGTCCATGTGCACGTGACCTGCGTGTTCCTCTTGCATTCCCAGGGTGGCCCCTGAGGTGATGGCACTGACCGCAGGGCTGAGGGCTGCCCGCCTACACATTCCACCAGCCAACTGTGTGAAGTTCCTGGGTGTGGGCCTGGCCATATGCTGCTGCGTCCCCAAGGCCACACTGGGCAGTAGCTGGGGCCACGCGGTGCAGGGGACAGGCCCAGGCCCCCCGGCTGCTGCAGCTCTGAGAGGCAGGATGGCCCCAAGGCAGGGGAGCGTTGCCCCCACTGGGAGCGTCTCTGAGTCAGTGGTCAGCGCCTTGCTTGCTGTTTTTTTCTGGGTCACAGCTATAGGCTGAGACCTTCTGGGTGACCAGAGTGAGACCAGAGTGACTTCGGCAGAAGTGCCACCTTGGCCAGCGGCTGCCAGTGGGGACCAGGCTGTTGCTCTTTTTAATTCCAGTACGTGAAATGGACCAACGACAAAAGTCTCGGCGGCATCGAGGGCTGCCTGTCGGGGCTCAAGGCCGCCGACCCCAACTTCGGTGAGTGGCACCTTCCCGGGTGTAGGGGCCCCCATTTGATCCCTTCCCGCCTCTGCCCCTCAGACCTGGCACTTGGGGTTGCCCCAAGAGGGGGCGCCCAAGTCTGACCCATGGCAGGGAAGAGCCGGTGGCTAAGGCGGGCTGGTGAGGCTGCCAGTACTGCAGGGCCTTGTGGGGGTGGCTTCCAGGCTGGGAGAGGCCGAGGAGGAAGGGCGAGGCCACGGGACACCCCTGGGGTCTGCCTGGGGCTCAGGAGCAGGTGCTCCTCGCGGGCCCAGACTGGTGCTCCCCATGGGCCCAGACAGATGCTCCCCGCAGACCCAGTTGGCTCCAGTTGGCTCCTTGGTTGTGGCCTGGGCCGGTGCACCTGCCCCCACCAGGCCTGGGGGCCAAGTCCAGGACCCCCTCCCTGGTCCCCGAGCCCCTGAACTCAGCACACCAGAGGCACGACCCGTGGTCCCGTGCTCGGGGATCAGCCCCCGAGTGACCCTGCGTTGTGGTGACTCTCCCCGCTGGTCACCGGCTGCTCCGTTCACCTGGCAGAAGGGCAGGAGCTGGGGGAGCTCGGGGGGGGGGGGAGGGCAGGGTGCTCTGAGCCCCGAGCCCCGAGTCCGGGCGGCCGCGCCCCAAGGCCCTGCTTCCCCCCTCCCCGCAGCCATGGGCCACGCCATCGCCACGGGGCTGGTGCTGATCGGCACGGGCAGCTCCATGCGGCTGGACAGAGAGCTGGCGCAGGCCGTGCAGGCCATGGTGGACACAGCGCAGGGCCAGGCGCTGACGCCGCGGGAGCGACTGCACGTGTCTGCCGTGGAGAGTTTCGCCAAGGGGTGAGCGGCCCCGGCGCCGGAGTCCAGCTTAGCATGCCAGCCGTGGCCCAGTCGTGGTCACTCAGGCGGTTTTTGTTTCTGTGACCAGAGTCAGATGAGGGCGGTGGGACCCCCTTCTGTGGCCTAGCGACAGTTGCAGCGGGTCGGGGGTTGCCTGAGTCCGACCCCCGAGACCCGCTGAGGGATGGCCCTAGTATCCCTGGGTCCCCCGAGCTCCGCCAGGAGGGACCCCTGAGCTCAGCGCCAGGAGGAAGCCCTGAGCACTGCTGGGTCTGGCCCCCAAACAAAACAAAATCCAAAAGCCGTAAGCCAAAAGAAGGGCAGAGCAGAAAGATAGAACCTTCCAGAAAGTTCTGGGTGAGAGAAGCCATTTCTGTGGCAGGCCCCACCAGGCTGCTCTACCCCGGGCTTCCTGGGCCTGCCACTGCCCCCCACAGCAGGGGACCTGAGCTGGGGTCTGGGGGCTCGGGTCTGGGGGCTCGGAGCCCCTCTGCCTGCCTTGCTGGTGAGTGGGCGAGGGGCGACGTGACCCCCCCCCGCGTGCTCCGGCTTCCTGTGGCAACTCGTCCGACCCGTTTGGTTGTCCTGGAATCGGACACCAGGGTCCCCAAGTTCAAGGCCAGGCGCCAGAGCTGCCCGTTAACCCACTCCGTGCCAGCGCGCTGCTGAGAGCATGCGCCCGCCCTCCAGGAACTTTCCGGAAGCGTGTGAGCGCTGGGAAGAGATTCTGCGGGACCACCCCACCGACATGCTCGCCCTCAAGTTCTCTCACGACGCCTACTTCTACCTGGGCCACCAGCAGCAGATGCGCGACTCAGTGGCCCGCGTGTACCCCTTCTGGACGGCCGACATGCCCCTGAGCAGGTGGGCGCCCAGACCGGGTCTCCCGGCTCCTCAGACCCCCCTTCCTGCGCAGCCGGGACTGTCCTCGGGGTCTGCTCCCGACACTCAGTCATCGAGGGGCCGAGCCTGACCCCTGTGTCCTCCTCAGGCATGGGAGGCCCGAGAGGCTGGCCTGGCATGGCTACTGCCCTCCCCGCTGCCCGTAGTTCCCGCCCCCCTCTGGAGTGTGTGGTACCTGTGTGTGCATCTGTGTGTACCTGTGTGTGTGTGTGTGTGTGTGCCTGGGTGCGTCTGTGTATGCCTGTGTGTGTGTGTGCTCGCACATCTGTATACCTGTGTATGTATGTGTGTGTGTGTCTGTATACCTGTGTGTAGTGTGTCTGGGTGCATCTATGTGTATCTGTGAGTGTGTGCATCTGTACACACCTGTGTGTGCATGTCTGGATGTGTCTGTGTATACATGAGTGTGCTACATGCTTGCATGTATCTGTGTTTGTCTCTGTCTGTGCCTCTGTGTATACCTGTGTGTGTCGGTGCACTTGTGTATACCTGCATGTGCACCTGTGTATACCCATGTGTGTCTGTGCATCTCTGTATACCTGTGTGTGTCTGTGCACCTGCGTATACCTGGGTGCATATTTGTGTGCATCTGTGTATGCCTCTGTGTACGTGCGGATCTGTGTATATCTGTGTGTGCGCCTGTATCCTTAACCTGGCAGCCCCTGTGTTGTGATGGGGCCCAGTCTCCTCCCTGGGGGTCTCAGCCCTTGCCCTTGAGGCTTGAGCTCCTGAGACTCCCCTTCTGGGGTGCTCGGCTATCGTCAGCATGGCTGCCCGGACCCTGGCACGGGGCTCACGTGTCCCCTCGCCCTCCAGCTACGTGAAAGGCATCTACTCCTTTGGGCTGATGGAGACCAACCTGTATGATCAGGCGGAGAAGCTCGCCAAGGAGGTCAGTGCCTGGCCGGTCACTCAGCGTCCTGCAGGGCATGGGGGACAGGCCGCCCAGCCTCTGCTCAGCCCCTGCCTTGCGCAGCGTGGACCCTAACCGCAGGGTTCCCCCGCTGCCCTCCCCAGGCGCTGACTCTGAACCCCACGGACGCCTGGTCAGTGCACACGGTCGCCCACATCCACGAGATGAGAGCCGAGGTCCAGGCCGGCCTGGGCTTCATGGAGCGCTCGGAGCAACACTGGAAGGTCCGGCCCGGGAGCCGTGGGGACCCGCGGGGAAGCTGGGGGCCACCACATGTGGCCGCGGTGCTGTCCAGGGCCGCCAGCGTCTCTCTCTCCACAGGACTCCGACATGCTCGCCTGCCACAACTACTGGCATTGGGCCTTGTACCTGATCGAGAAGGTGACGGGCCCTTTCTCTGCCTGGGCCGGGGTGGGGGCGGGATCCTGTCCACTTCCGGGACACGGAGGCTTGGACCCAGGCCTCCCACATGGGGGGCAGCCGTGCCGCCTCGGTGCCAGTGTGTCTGGGCCACATCTCAGAGGCAAAGTGGGCATGGGGGGGGATTCAGCCATCCTTAGCCGAGTGCTGAGGGGTCCAGCTGCCCAGCACAAACTTGCCCCGGGGTCAGGGGACGGGTTTGAGGGGGGGCACTGGGCCCTCTAAGGGGGGTCAGAAGGCCACAGGCCCCAGGCGTCCCTGAGAGCACGTGGGGGCCTCGGCCCAGGGGACGGGGCTTCTCCGAGAGGCGCCCGTCGGGGGAGGCTCTGACCGCCGGCCCCATGTCCCCTCCCCTTCTCTGCCTGCCCCCTGGACCTCGGCTTTGCAGGGCGAGTACGAGGCGGCTCTGAGCATTTACGACACCCATGTGAGTGTTCGCTGGTGGCCAGCCTGTGGCCTTGGGGCTGAGTGCTGGGAGGCAGCCGGGGGCAGGCCTGCCCTGGGGTGGCACAGACCCGCCATGTCCACGGCGCCAGGCCTGTCCCTGGAGGCCCCCCTCTGCTGCGGGGGTGGGTGGGGCAGTGGGTTGCTTCCTGTTTCCTCCCCCCAGCCAGGCCCCCCAGCCCCGGCCAGCTGGTGGGCCCTCAGCCCCCTCTCGTCCCCCAGATCCTCCCCAGCCTGCAGGCCAGCGGGGCCATGCTGGACGTCGTGGACAGCTGCTCCATGCTGTACCGGCTGCAGATGGAAGGTGGGGCCCGCGCCCCCGCCCTGCCCACAACTGCCCTCCCGCCTGCTCCCCTGGCGCTGCCCCTTCCCATACCTGGCACCAGGCCTGCGGGCACAGGGTGTGTGTGTGTGGGGGGGGTGTTCCTGGACATTCCCACCCCCGCTGCCTCCAGGCCTGCTGGCACTGGGCCTCCGGCCACCTGCCCCCTGGCGAGGTGCCACCCCTGCTTCTGGAACAAGGGGCAGAGAGTTTCTCAAGCCCTGGGAGTTCAGGAGCGAGGGGGAGGGGGAGCCGCCTGGCACTGCAGGTTCCGCCTGGCAGGGCCAAGCCTGACCCCACTCGAGACCCCCACCCAGGAAACGGGGCAGCCGGACCCCAGGCCTGAGCCTGCGCCGTGAGAGGTTTCCAGAAGGTCTTGGAGACTTACTGGAACCAGGAGCTGAGGGGGACAGGGACAGGGCTGGGGGTACCAGCAGAGCAACTGCAGGGAAGGGCGGGGGATAGGGACAAAGGAAGGGGCAGGCATGATTGGTCAGCGGGAGCCCGGGGCTGGACAGGGGCTCACCTCCCCTCTCCCTCCTCCCCACCTCCCCTTCTCCCTCCTCCCCACCTCCCTCTCTGCTTCCCACTCTGCCTCCTTCCCTCTACCTCCTCCCTCCTCCCTCCTGCCCTCCTGCCCTCCTCCCTCCCTCCCTCCCTCCCTGTGCCCCTAAGAGAAGGAGGGTCACATTATGGCCTGGGTGGGCTGGAGCCTTAGGAAACAAGTTGAGGGGGGAGGCAGGGTCAGGGGTGTGGAGCAGGACTGGGCACAGGAGCGTCCCTGAGCGCTGCTGGAGGGGCTGTCCTGGGCCTCCTGCAGGCTTGACCGCCTGGACCATCTGGGCCGCGTGGGCTCTCTGCTTCGTGCTCTGGCCCCACCAAGCCCTGCCCTGTGTTCCCAGGGGTCTCGGTGGGTGAGCGGTGGCGGGACGTTCTGCCCGTGACCCAGAAGCACACCCGTGACCATGTCCTGCTGTTCAATGACGCACACTTCCTGATGGCCTCCCTGGGCGCAGGGGACGCGGGGACCACGCAGGAGCTGCTGGCCACGCTGCAGGAGGCCAGCGAGTACGTGGGATGGGGGTCGGGGGGTGGGGGGCGCTGCCCGCCGGAGGGTGGGTGCCCAGGGCTGCCCCTCGTGTGCGCTTCCACGCGTGGCCCCCTCGAGGTGGCCCCTGCGGACGTGCTCGGGGAGGGCCAGGGCGGGCAGAGGGGACCCGGACGGGCCGGGAGACCAGCGTCGCCGGCTGCTGAGGGCGCCTCTGGGCCGGCAGGTCCCCGGGGGAGAACTGTCAGCTGCGCCTGGCCCGCGACGTGGGCCTGCCCCTGTGCCAGGCCCTGGTGGAGGCCCAGAGCGGCCACCCGGACCGCGTGCTGGACCTGCTGCTGCCCATCCGCTACCGCATCGTGGAGATTGGGGGCAGCAACGCGCAGGTGAGCTCCGCCCGCTGGGCCTGTGGGGCGGAGCCTGCCTTATCCCCGCCCGCCACCTGCCTGTGCCCCGCCCACACACCCGCACCGACCAATCCCCTGGGGAGAAGTTAGTCTCACTCCGCCCACCTCCTGCTTGTGCACCGCCCACACGCCCTGACCGCCCAATCCCTTTCAGGAGAGGCTGGTCTCACCCCGCCCATTGCCTGCCTGTGCCCCGCCTATATGTCTGCACTAACCAATCCCCTTCAGGAGAGGCTGGTCTCACCCCGCCCACTGCCTGCTTGTGCCCCGCCTACGTGCCCACACGGCCCAATCCCCTTCAGGAGAGGCTGGTCTCAACCCGCCCACCGCCTGCTTGTGCCCCGCCTACACACCTGCACTGCCCAATCCCCTTCAGGAGAGGCTGGTCTCATCTCGCCCACCACCTGCCTGTGCCCCGCCTACACGTCCGTGCTGCCCAAACCCCTTCTGGTGAGGCGGGTCTCACCCCCGCCCACTGCCTGCTTGTGCCCCGCCTACACACCTGCACTGCCCAATCCCCTTCGGGAAAGGTTGTCTCACCCCGCCCACTGCCTGCTTGTGCCCCGCCCACACTCCCTGACCGCCCAATCCCCTTCTGGAGAGGCGGGTCTCACCCACCCCCGCCCACCGCCTGCCTGTGCCCCGCCCACACCACCCAATCCCCTTCAGGAGAGGCGTGTCTCACCCCGCCCACCGCATGCTTGTACCCCGCCTACACACCCACGCTGCCCAAACCCCTTCTGGAGAGGCAGGTCTCACCCCTGTCCACTGCCTGCTTGTGCCCCGCCTACATGCCCACACCGCCCAATCCCCTTCAAGAGAGGCTGGTCTCGCCCCGCCCACCGCTTGCCTGTGCCCCGCCTACATGCCCACACTGCCCAATCCCCTTCAGAAGAAACGGGTCTTACCCCACCCACCGCCTGCTTGTGCCCGCCCATACCTCCCACACTGCCCAATCCCCTTTTGGAGACGCTAGTCTCACCCCGCCCACCACAGCCCGTGCCCCGCCCATGCCTCCCGCCTTGCCCAATCCCCTTCCAGAGAGACGTCTTCAACCAGCTGCTGATTCACGCGGCCCTGAACTGCACCGAGGGGGCCTACAGGAACGTGGCCCGGTGAGTCCCGGCCGGGGCTGAGGCCAGGATCCCCCCGTTAGCTGGTTGCTCAGGCGGGAATCACAGCTGGACGTCCCACGGCTGCTGAGTGACCAGGGCTGGGGACCGGTCCCGCCGCGTGGCCGTGGAGCAGAGGGAACAGGGCGTGGGGGGATGTTGCAGTCTGGCCCTTGGGGGTCGGGGGGCACCCCCCCTGAGAAAGCCTCATCATTACCAGCTGCCCTGGGACCCCCACCCCGGCCCCAGGCCAGCCCCTCGGCGCTTCCAGCACGGGCCTCTGTCTCTGCAGGAGTCTGCTGGTGGAGAGGGACGCCCTGAAGCCCAACTCGCCCCTGACCGAGCGGCTCCTGCGCAAAGCCTCTGCCGTCCACCTCCTGCAGTGACCCCCCTCCCCAAGTGACGCCCCCTGGCTGCTGCTGCTGCTGCATTTTCCCAGGGGGCCCCCCATAGTCAAGCTTGGAGGGCTGGGCTGGGGCGGGTGGGTCCAGGCGGGGGTGTCTTGCCCCACCCCTCTGGGGCACCCTGCTCCCCACCCAGGTGCCCCAGTGAGCCGCTAACGGGTCTTCCTTACCATAGTGTCCAGTCTAGATGCGGGGACGATAGTGCCTTATCCTGGGTCACGCCGAGCGTGGCCCCTCTGTTCTTGCTGGGGCAGGGACCCTCGCCCTGCTGTGACTCAGGCCCCACAAGCTGCCCTCGCCTCGTGGGGCGGCCCTCGTGCCTTGTGGGGGCCATCGGGGCTGGTTCCTGGTTCTGAGCCGTGCCCACGGAGAGGACCTGTGGATGCAGTTTCCTTTGTGGGCCCCAGGACCTGAGTCCAGGGTGAGGGTTTCCTTGTCCACCCTAGATTGGGCGCTAGGTGGTCGGGAGGGCTGAGCTGTTTGGGGTGGGGGGCAGATCCCCGGGAATAAAATCTGACGGTTCATTGGTGCCTTTGCAGTCTCGTGTCACTGGGTCTGGGGTCCTGGGAGGACAGCTCGGGTGGGGACAGGGCACTCGGTGCAGAATGAGGGGGCCAGGGGTCAGCACCCCGGTCCCGAGCCCCCCTTTCCAGGACTCCTCGCACCCAGCAATACACAGCGTAGCCAGAAGTAGGACCCTGACCTGCCGCCGCTGCAGCCCCCAGGCCTGTGCCTGACTCCCAGCTGAGACTCCCGGCTGGGCCAGCAGCAAACGCGGGGAGCACATGGGAGCTCCTGTGGGGGGGGCCCAGTTAGCGGGCCCGGGAGCGGGTGGGCACGAGGGGCTGTGCTGGGATCCTCACCCCAGAGCAGGGACAGTGACCCCCGGTGGACCCCCGGTGGGGGAGAGCCCCTCAGCCCTGGGCCCCTGGACCCAGCGCAGGTGCCCCGGCAGCGCTGGGCAGTGTGGACAGGACCCGCCGCGCCCCTGGCCGGCCCCACTGAGTCCCGTCACCTCTGGAAAGGGTGTTGGCCAGGGTGGCCCCTACGGGCAGCCCACTGGCCCCGTCCCAGGACCCGTCCCCAGGGTCTTCCCAGTGGGGAAGCTGCTGCTTCATCCCCGCCCAGTGGGCGTCCGGGCCAGTCTCATCCTCCGCTCGGGCCTTTCGGACAGGCAGGACCCCCCACCCCCCACCCCGAGCAGCTGAAGTCCACGGGAGCACTCAGCACGTGCCCGGGAGGCGCGGGGACCCCCCTCGGAGGCAGTGCGCAGGCGCGCCCGGCGCCCGGACTACAACTCCCAGCATGCCGCGCGCGCCGCGACCCCGTGACCCCTTTTCAAACCGGCCAATCCGCGGCCCGCGCCGCCCGCGCCGCGTTTGAATCGGCGGAGCCGCGCCGTGACCCGGGCGGAGGTCGCCGGGGTGAGGGGGTCGCGGGGTCCCGGGGTCCCGGGGCGGGCCGAGGGGGTCCCCGGGAGCCCCCCCTACCACTCACCCATGTCCTTTCTCCTCGCAGCTGCCGGAGGAGCGGAGATGGACGCCCCCCGCGAGGACGGTACGGGACCCGCGTCCACTCCTGCGACCCCCGGCCCGTGGCCAGGAGTGTCCCCCGCGCTCGGCCCCCGGCCCGCGGGCTCGTCCCGGCGTGGACACTTGGGCTGCAGGTTCTTGGGACCCCCCCGCCGCCCCCCGCAGTGGGCTTGGGCCGGCCCTTGGCCCCCACCCTGGGGTCTGACCCTTCCGCAGCGCTGGCCGAGGGTGCTGGGCTCCGGGTGTCCGGCAGCTGGGCCGAGACTGACCCCGCATGGTTTGACTTTTATTTATTTATTTATTGCTTTTTGGGTCACCCGGCGATGCACAGGGGTTCCTCCTGCTTCATGCACTCAGGAATGACTCCTGGCCGTGCTCGAGGGACCCTATGGGATGCTGGGAATCGAACCCGGGTCGGTTGCCTGCAAGGCAAACGCCCTACCCGCTGTGGTATCACTCCAGCCCCTAACTTTTCTTTAAAATTTTTTTTTTTTGCTTTTGTTTTTGTTTTTGGCCACCCCCGGTCATGCCCAGGTGCCCAGGTGCCCAGGGTTTCCTCCTGGATCTGTGCTTGGTCCTACCCAACAAGAGGGGGCTGGGGCCAGACCCTGGGCCAGCTCTGCTGTCCCCGCTGACCCCACCCCACTACCTTTTCACCAGAAGCTGCTGGTTGTCCTGCTCTGCCACCCTGAGTGCCGGCCAGTCCAGGCCCTGGAGGGCAGCGGGCGGGCCCAGACCCCGGCCCGGGAGCCGGGGAGTGTCTGAGGGGCTTCGTGGTCAGCCACAGACTGGGTCTGGGGTCCCGGGGGGAGGGCCGAAGGTGGTGATCACCGCTGTCACTTTCTGCCCCGTTCAAAATGGGGCGTGAGGGCCTTTGCCCCCTTCCCAGATGCAGCTGCAGCTGCTGAAACTCCAGTTTGGCGTTGCTGGGGGGGGGGGAGCCCAGTGCCTCCCACCTGCCCCTGGCCCACTGTTGGGGTGTCCCGGTCAACAGCCTGTGGTTGGTTCTGTACCGTGTCCCGCTCTGCTAGGGTCCTTCTGGGCACCACCAGGAGTGACCGCTAGGCATGGAGCTGGGGTACCCCCAAAACTAAAAAGAGAAAAGTCAGCCTTGGGTCTGTGGCCTCGACTGTTTGGGAAAGACAGTTTGGGGAAAGCGCCCTGGAGGTCTCGGGGGGCGCGAGAGTCTCCGTGCTGGCGCCCCTGACTCCGGCCTCCCCCGCCCCCCAGATGTCGTGCTTTTGGAGGACGAGAAGTTTGACTTTGACCTCTCGCTGTCGTCAACAAGGTAAGCGCCGACCCCTCCCTCCCTGCCGTGTGCCCACCGCCCACCCCGGCACCGCCGTCACGCCCCGTCTCCCCATCACAGTGCCAACGAGGACGAGGACGAGGTGTTCTTCGGGCCCGTGGGGCACAGAGAGCGATGCCTGGCGGCCAGCGTGGAGCTGAGGCTGCAGACGCCCGAGCAGCCCGCCCCGCCGCGGCCTGAGCCCTCGCCCAGAGGCCCCTGGCCCTGGTGCCCGCTGACGGGGGATGCCTTCGTGGAGGTGTACAAGGAGGCCCACTTGCTGGCCCTGCAGATCGAAAGTGCCCGCAAGGCCACCTCGGCCCTCCCTGCGCAGCCCCCCGGCCAGGCTGGGGAGCACTTTCTGCAGGAGCCCGAGGCCAAGATCAGCCTCTTCGAGTGGGAGGAGGCGGCCAGAAGGAGCCCCCAGGCGCTGAAGAGGGAGACGTTCTGCGTGTCGGACAGGACGGACCCCGCACCCCTGCCCGTGCCCCTGGGACCCGCCCCCAGCCAGACGGCCGCACAGAGAAGGGGTGCCGGCCAGCAGCTGCCCCGCGCCCCCTCGCTCCGCCTCAGGGCCCTGGAGAAGGTAGGCGGGGCCGCGGCCCCCCCCCCCCCAGAGCCTGGGCACGGGGACCCGGAAGCACCTCGTGAGCACTGGGGTGGGGCTTAGTCAGAGTGCGGAGTCTGGGGGACACACAGACATACACACACACACAGGCTCAGGGGTGCCGTGACAGCCCACTGCACACACACACACACACACACACACACACACTTGGGTGCCATGACAGCCCACTGCACGCACAAACACTCGGGCACAGTGACAGCCCACTGCACGCACGCACACACACACTCGGGGGTGTCATAACAAACCACTGCACGCACGCGCGCGCGCGCACACACACACACTTGGGTGCCATGACAGCCCACTGCACGTGCGCGCGCACACACACACACACTCAGGGGCGCCGTGACAACCCACTGCACACACACACACACACACACACACACACTCAGGCACAGTGATAGCCCACTGTGCGCGCGCACACACACACACTCAGGGGTACAGTGATAGTCCACTGCACATGCACACACACACACATACACACACTCACCCAGGGGTGCCATGACAACCCACTGCATGCAAACATGTGCACAGACACACACACACACACACACTCAGGCGTGCTGTGACAGCCCGCTGCACACACACCGCCACAAATCTGGGCAGCCTTGCCGTCGGTGTCTTGGGTCCTTTGGTTCCCTGGCCCGGGGCCGCCTGCTGCAGACCACTCTGCGTTGTGTCGGGCCTTGGAGGCTCGGGTCAGACGCCGTGCTGAAGGTTGCCATCGCCCAAGTCCCGAACTCAGACCACGTACACGCTTTAAAGCGAGTGTGACATCTGAGTCTGGGAAGGGACCGTTCTGCTTCCTGCCATGGTCTAGGGGGTGGGGGGGGGGCGCCGGGCCTGGCCCAGGGCTGTTCCTTGGCGGGGGAGGGGGGTGCTCCAGTGCTCGGGAGCAGCCGTGTGGCTCACGGGTGCCACCCGAACAGCCTCACTTGGCAACCGGAGTCCAGCCTGCCAGGGACCCACCAGCCAACCCGGCCCGCGCGGAGCCCCGGAGAGAGGAGAAAGAGCCGCCCAGGGAGCCGCGCCCCACCGTGCGGTCACTGCCTGTCCCCCACAAGGTGGGCCCTGTGTGTGTGTGTGTGTGTCTGTGTGTGTGTCTGTGTGAGTGCGTGTCAGAGTATGTATCCACACATGTCAGCCTGTGGATCTGCAGGGGTAGTGGGGGCCCGTCCACATGGGGTGGGTCGGGGGCCACGCAGGGGCAGTGGGGGGCACGCAGGGCGGTCACCCCACACTCTGCCACGTGCCGGCCGTCCCTTTCCTCCCGGCAGTGACTGGTAGTCAGGCCTGGCTCCCCGCAGACATGGCAGGGCGGGGATTGGCTGGAGGTCCTGCCTGCGAGTGGGCTTCGGGCGGATTCCCCGGGGGCGCTCCGTGGCAGACGGGACAGCGGGTGCCCCCGCCCCTCTCGCGCTCTCCCCCAGGCGTTGAGGAAGACCCTGCTGAAGCCTCCTGGCGCTGCCGCCCGAAAGCCATCCACCTCCGGCGCTGCTCCGGCCGCTGTGGGCCAAGGCAAGGCTGGTCGGGCCCGGGGGTCGCCTAGGCGGGCGGGTCTGGGGGGGCCTGACCGAGACGCTCGCTGGCTCCTGTGTCCCTGCAGATGGTGGCCGGCTCCCGGCAGCCCCAGGCCGGCCACGGCCGCCTGGCCCCTTGGGGGCTTCCTGCCGGCAGAGCCAGGGAACTGCCAAGTTGGCAGCCGAGCCCTCCCGGACACCCGCCCCTCAGCCCCAGACGCCGGAGCCGCCAGCCCGGCCCCCAGCCGCCGCCCGCCGCAGTCTGTCGTGGTCGTCACGGGCTCCACAGACGGGGGTTGCCCGCAGGCGCGAGTCCTCCCTGGGCCCCAGGGCGGGGGTGTCGTCCACGCTGGCCGAGCCCTTTAAGGTGCCCAGGAGCCCTGCAGGTGAGTGGGCCCGGGGGAGGGGGAGGTTGGCGGGGGGCGGGGCGCCTGGTCTCACTGACCTCATGCTACTGTCCAGGCGAGCCCCCCGGCACCGCGACCCCCCAGTTCCCTCGCGCTCAGAGGCCACAGCCGCACACCCCGGCTGGGAGGTAAGACATCGTCCTGCCGTCTGTCCTGTTCTCTCCGGCTCTGAGCCGACATGTCTGCCCGCTCCCCCCTGAGCCGCCCTGTTCAGCGTCACCCCCTCCCCGCCCCCGCCTCAGTGGACACGGCTCACCCTGACAGTCACAACTTGGTCTTCCTCGAGGCACAGACACTGCCGTGGGCCAGCACCAGCTCAGCCCCTTGCGTGCGCTCACGCACACGCACATACTCCTGTGTGCACACACGCACACAACTACACTCACACCCACACATACTTACACCCGAGCGCGCGCGCGCGCACACACACACACACACACACACACACCCAGCACACACACACACACCCAGCACACACACACACAACTCAGCACACACGTCTGCACACACTGGTGTGCACCTGGGGTGTCCCCAAACCTGGGAACTGGCGGTGGGGGTGGGGCCCATCTGAGCTCCCGCCTGGCAACGTCCTGCCCGCTGAGCGCCCCCCGCCCCGCAGGACGCCCCTCCACAGCACCCCTGCCCCAAGCAGCGCCGTCAGCCAGGCCGGGACCCCGTCGGCCACCAGGCGCCTGTCGTCCCTGCCCACGCCTGCTGGCCGCCGGCTCTCCAGCCTGCCCAGGGCCACCCCCAGGACCACGCTCAGGGCCCCCGGCTCGCCCCCCTGTGCCTCTGAGACCCCCGGAAGAGGCCCCCTGAGGTGAGCGGGGCTGGGGAGGGGTGCGGCACGTGACGGGGTGTGGCCGGGCGGGGCTGGGGACGGTGAGGCACCAGAGGAAGTGAGCGGTAGGGACCCAGGCCCGGCTCGCGTGGACGTGGCCTCAGGGACCTTCCCCGCAGGACCTCCTCGGCCTGCGTGAGCAACAGCCAAGCAGCGTCCAGCGGCCGTGACTCGTCCCCCGACGGGAGGAGCTCCCCGCCAGCCACTGTGCCCCAGGCCCTTTGCTTCTCCCCGGACCACAGCCAGAGCAGCAAGAGCCCCTCCGCGGGACGGGGCCCAGAGGTGACAACTGCTCAATCCTCCTACAGGCCGGGCGCCCGGGGTGGGTCACACTGGCGTGCAGAGGGCTGGGGACGTCAGCCCCTGCTCGGGCTGATGCTCCGTCCCCTGTGCTCCTCCCAGGCTCTCCCCGCAGCCGTCACCCCCCAAGCCGCCAGCGCCCCCCTGGTGGAGGTGGACGCGCCCCTCATCGACTTCTGCAGCAGCCCCCTGGCCAGCACTGCCCCGGGGGGCCCGAGCCGGCCCCTCATCGACCTCCTGGTCAACACGCCTGATTGGGCCCGCGGCAGCACGCCCAAGGCCAGGCCCGACCTTGAGGCCGTGCAGGTGTGGAGGGGTCTTGGGGAGCGGCCAGGGACTGGGGGCTGGGGGGAACCGTGTCTGACCCCGCTGTCTCTGCAGCTGATCGACCTGGCCTCACCCCTGATCCAGCTGAGCCCCGCGGCCGACAAGGAGAACGTGGCCTCGCCCCTCCTCAAGCTCTGAGCCCTGCAGGCGCCCCTGCCCCAGACTTTAGTGAAATTGTGCAATAAATGGAAGCATGCAGACTCCTCGGTGCCCGAGCATCCCTGCCCCTCCCACAGCACCCCTGCCCTCGCTCTGCTCGCAGCATCCCTGCCCTCCCCGCGGCACCCCTGCCTTCTTGGCAGCATCCCTGACCTCCCTGTGACCTCCCTGCTCTCCTGGCAGCATCCTCACCCTCCCCGTGGCACCCCTGCCCTGCCCCTGCTTGCAGAATCCCTGCCCCTCCCACGGCACCCCTGCCCTCTCCCTGCTCGCAGCATCCCTGACCTCCCTGCCCTCCTGGAAGCATCCCCACCCTCCCCGTGG
>JAOXYA010478236.1:0-16688 GCA_028565675.1 Sorex palustris | reverse complement strand
GGGATGCTGGGAATTGAACCCGGGTCGGCTGCGTGCAAGGCAAACGCCCTACCCGCTGTGCTATTGCTCCAGCCCCATACTTTTTTAAACTTTTGTTTTATTTTGGGGCCACATCAAATAATTCTCAGGGCATACTTCTGGTAGGGCTCAGGGAACCATATGCAGTGCCAGGGATCAAACCAGGACTAGCCATGGTCAAGGCAAGTACCTTAACCTCTGTACTATCTCTCTAGGTTCATTTAAAAAAAGAGTATTTCTGATGTTTCCGTCTGTATTGTATCTGTTTCCTTCTTGTTGCTCTTTTGTGTTTGCTGTGGTTTCTTGTCTGTATTTGAGGCTTTCTCAAGATGTCACTTGGAGCTTATCTTTGACGGTTCTGCTCCCAATTAATGGATGGAAGGTAATGGATATGTTTTTTAAAAAGATCTCTAAACCTTGACTCTCTAGTAAGTGAAAGAAGCCACTCACAAAAGACTTCATAGCATAGATTTCAATTTACATGAAATATCCAAAATCGACAAATATAGAGAGACAAAAAATAGATTAACAGTTGTCTCGGGCTGGAGGGTGGCTTGAATGTGGCTAGACTGATAATGGGATCGGGTTTTCTTTGGTGTGATGAAAATGTTTGCAATGTAGCTGAGGTCAAAATTACATAATTGAATATAGTAAACTACTGAACACTGTCTGAAACGAAGTTGAGAATGTGAGCTATGTCTTAATAAATCTCTTTTTTATGTAGGAGTATTGCGATTTATGAAGTCATTGATTAAGCTGATTGAATTGGGCATGAACTCCACCTTACTTTCTCTTTTTGCCTTTTTTAAAATTTCATTTATTGAATCACCATGAGAGCAGTTACAAAGCTTTAGAGTTTAAGTCTTGGTCATGCAATGAAACACCCGTCCCTTCACCAGTGCCCATTTTCCACCACCAAAAACCCCAGTATATGCCCCCCCTTGCCCATCCTAAAACCTCCCTCTACCTGTGGGGCAGATGATTTCCACATTACTTTCTCTCTACTATGATTACATTCAATATTTCAACACCAGACCCACCATTATTGTTTGGGATTTTACCCCAACACTCAGATCTGCTGAAAAGGCAACAGTAGACGATTTGTTTTCTATTGCTGGTTATGAATAACATGTGGTGCTGCGTGGCTGCAGTAGTGGCTGCAGAATTTTGAAATTCCGAAATTTTAACACTTAAATCTGGAGGGATTTCTGCCAAAACCCACTGGGTTCGGAGATTTGTTCCTGAGTCTCTGGGATCATGGCCTTGTCCAGTGGCCTCTGGAGGATGGTGGCCACTGGGTCGCCAGGGGGAAAAGGCCAATGCACAACGTTTAAGCAACTTGATCTTGAGCCAGAAAGGCTGTTCATGGGTGGCAGCTCAGGGTCTTGTTGGGATGGAGAGGAAAGGACCAGCTCCACCCCCATCCCATGAGGCCCCGCGTGTCTCGTCATTGCGGGCCCAAACCTGATTGTCCAATGGCCTCTGGAGGATGGTGGCCACCTCAAAACCTATTTTAGCACAAAACCTATTTCCATCTGGGTTGGCCCAGCGCCGATAACCTACTGCAGGGACCAAATGCATTTCTGCCAAAAGCTGCTGGGTTTCGAGATTTGTTTCTGAGTTTCTGAGATCATGGCCATTAAACATCTTGATCAGAAACCAGAGAGGCCATTCGTGGGTGACAGCTCGGTATCTCGTTGAGATAGGGAGGAAAGGGTCAGCTTCACCCCCATCCCATGAGGCACCACGTATCTCATCAATGCAGGCCCAAACCTGACTGTCCAATGGCTTCTGGTGGATGGCGGCCACCAAGCCGCCAAGGGGGAGCAGGCTGAGGGACAGCACCCTTTCCTCCCTGGGGTGGCCCAGCTGACAGTAAACTACTGCGAGGTCCAGATGCATTTCTGCCAAAAGCCGCTGGGTTTCGAGATTTGTTTCTGTGTCTCTGGGATCCTGGCCATTAAGCAGCTTGATCAGGAGCCGGAGAGGCCATTTGTGGGTGGCAACTTGGAGTCTCGTTGGGATGGGGAGGAAAGGGCCGGCTCCACCCCCATCCCGCCATCCCGTGAGGCACCATGCGTCTCGTCACTGTGAGCCCAAACCTGATTGTTCAGTGGGCTCTTGAAGATGATGGCCACCGGACCATCAGGGGAAACAGGCCAAGGCATGAAACCTATTCCCACCTGGGGTGGCCCGGCACTGGTAACCTACAGCATGTACTGGACGCATTTCTGCCAAAAGCCGTTGGGTTTCGAGATTTGTTTCTGAGTCTTTGGGATCATGGCCATTAAGGAGTTCAATGAGGAACCAGAGAGGCCATGCCTCCAGTTATATAACTGAGCTGGAGGTGGTTTGTGGCAGCACCATACCCCATTCTTTTATCTTTACTCCCTCCTGTTTCTATTTTTCAATATTTTGTATTCCACTTTTCTGTCTTTTTCTCTCAGAACTATTATTTACATGTTTTAAAGTGAATTTGATGATCCAGTTTAAACCAATTAAGCATTTCTGTTGTTAACCTGTGAAGATTTCAAAACAAATCACAGGTCTTTATATTGCTGAATAAAGTACTCAGAAAACACTGTCATTAGTAATGTGACACAAGAACTCCATAATCCTTCATTTAGATGGAAGAAATTTTTGTATCTTACTTATAGGCTTCTTTTCCTTTCCTCATTCCCTGAATGCTATGGCTTTTCAAGCATATGTTCTGATCGTCTTTTTATACTGTGTCTTATTATATGACTTACCCACTTTCTTGGCATTTTTGGGTAATGATGGGCAAACTCAGTTGGTGCTCAGGGGATCATGAAGTGTGGGGATTGAATACGTCGCTCCTTTAGGCAAAACTTGTACTTCAGTCTTTGGAATTATCTCCACATCTCATCCCAGAACTTTCTGGTTTTCTAGGTACCATTTACTTACATATGTGACTTCAGTATTTGTGTTTCATGCCTAAATAGCTCTCTAAAATTTTATATCTATTATTATTATTATTATCATCATCATCATTATTAACTGTCCTCCTCATTTTGGTTATTGTGATGATTGTGTGTGCACATGTTTGGTTGTGGTATGTGTCAGAGAGTGCACATCCTGTCACGACACCAGGGACACAAAATGGAAGTGCTTCTGAAATTGAGATCAGCACATGTTGGGTGGTACCAGGTATTGAACTTGCAGCCTCTTGTACGCAAGGCATTTTGCTTTTGTGTTATTCCCGACCCCTAGGCCTGTGTTCTTTTTATTTGGTCATCTTTAGCCATTCCAAATTCATTGTGTCCAATCAGTGATACCTTAAAAATCACTCTTGATTTCAATGAATATTTCTATAATCATTTTCTTTATCAAGCTAGTTACCTGGAAGTTATTCTTTTTAAAAAATTAATTTAATTTTTATAAAGTTGTTCTCTATATTTTATTACATTTAATATTCCAACACTTATCCCACCACCATTACACCTTACCCACCACCGTTCTTTCAAAGTTTCCCAACCACCAACCAAGCCTGCCCCAAAGTAATATATTTTGTATTTCTTGTTATGAATGATTCTCTAAAATAAAACCAAAAAGGTTTTCTTAGAAGAAAGTATATGAAGATGGTTGTATCTCACCCAGGAGCCATTGAGCCCTTGTATAAGAGATTACTAATATGTTGTTACAGGTTGAGCCTTGTTGATTGCTTCTCTCTTACATCTTATCCAATGTGTGCTACTCCTGGTAATAGAGTATGAGATGTTGTGTTACTGAATATTCAGACGTGCAGTCTATAAATTCTGAACTTTTAAATAAGGTGAACAGCTGGAGTTACATTTTTAACTGGATGATGACTTTACAGTCAGGAAGCATCTCTGCAGCTTGTGACTCTCTTCTGAGATTTATTTGTGAGTCTCCGGATCACGGCTGTTAATGAGTTTATATGGCACCAGAGGCAGTTTGTGGGCATGACTGCCAGGCTCCCAGAAGAATAGGGAGATGGGGGAGGTCGCCCATCCCAGACTCTGTGGCAAACAGCCTGGAGATTTTGGTTACAGAACCTGCATACCTGAGTTTTCCAATAGATTCCCTCATTGATAAGACTCATCCAAGCATGTGGAGACTGGCCATGATCATGGCAGCTATTGGGTTTTGGAGGTTTTCAGCTGCCAGGGCTCTGTTAAGGTAGGTGAGTCCTGCCTCCGAGGTACCCTGGTATGAGGTTCAACCTCGTGTGGGATCTGGAGGCATCTCTGCCCATTATTTTTTTAAACTTCTAAATTTTATGTTATTATCTTGGGCTGGAGCGATAGCACAGTGGGTAGAGTGTTTGCCTTGCATGCAAACATGGCCCGACACGGCCAACCCGAGTTTGATTCCTCTGCCCCTTTCGGAGAGTCTGGCAAGCTACCGAGAGTATCTCGCCCTCACAGCGAAAGCCTGGCAAGCCACTCAATGCCTCTTTTGCAGACCACAACACCCAAAAGGAGAGAGAGAACAAAAAGGAATGCCCTGTCACAGAGGCTGGGGGGATGGGTGTGGGAGGGATACTGGGATCCATGGTGGTGGAAAATGGGCACTGGTGGAGGGATGGGTATCTGATCATTGTATAGTCGAAACCCAAGCACAAAAATTTGTAAGTCCACAACTGTACCTCACAGTGTTTTACTAATAAAAATTAAAAAAAAAAAGGCTGGCAAGCTCCCTGTGACGTATTTGATATGCCAAACACAATAACAAGTCTCACAATGTTACTGGGTCTGCTTGAGCAAATCGATGAACAAAGCAAGGACAGTGACAGTGACAGTTATTATCTTAAAACATTTTAGGGTTGGAAAAAGTAAGGAGGTCGTTGTGATTGTCTTGCGTATTGCTAACCCGGATTCTAACCCAGCACTGTCTATGGTCCTCTGACATGTCCATGAGTCACTCCTGAGTACGGAGTCAGGAAAAAATCCTGAGCACTGCTGGGTGTGGCTATTAAACGTGTCATCCCTCCACCAATTTTTTCTTTAGCAGAGGCAGGAGATGGGGAAGGAAAAGCAGATTAGAAGCAACATCAAGGAGAGTAAATTGGGCACTTTGGTGGTGGTGTAGTAATTTTGTACAAGACAATTTAAGTTATCACTACTATAATCATGTTACAATAAAAAATATAAATACAATAAAATCAACTGAAATTTTAGCTGTTTCTTTTCCTCTTATTTTTTTGCTGTTGTTGCAATGATGTTGGCACCTTAGACATTGGGTTGTGGTGCTCAAATAGTCATTATGCTTGTGTATGTACTCTTGGGGTATTATAGACTTGAATTGTGCTCATTTGGGTCCATAGTTCTTTCACACTTTAGTTTTGGTACTTGAAAATACTCCATTGTGGTGTTCTGGATGTTTTTTTGTTGTGGTACTAGAGATCTCAAATGGCATTTACTGCTGGGATTGCAGTTAGTGCATGTGGGGAGGTGCTAGTGGATGAATGCACAGCTTCAGGCCTGCAAGGCAGGTGCTTTGCTGTCTGGGACCTCTGGACATCATCACATTCTGTTAATTTTCATGTAACACTTACGTGTATTGGCTTTTGTTCCCATTTCTGCTATTCCAGCAGAGCCTATCATTTCTCTGCAACCTGTTTAATTACAGCAGTTTATTATTTGATATTCTGTGTTCAGGTTTGCTTCATACTATTCCTTCTATATATTATAGTTTGAGTGATCTTTTAGAAATAAAAATGAGTGTTTTAACTATCAGATTTCCATTTAGCAAATTATTACACATTTTGTGGTTAAAAACAATATTGGTCTATTATCATACAGTTACAGAAGTCAGAAATCACTTTTCCTTGTCTGTGCTCCTTCCAGAGGCTTTAAATACAATGGCTTTTTTGCATGTTTCCTTTTTTGAGAGACTGTGTACATTCCTGAGATCATGGTTCTTTCTATACCTTCAAAGGAATCAGCATACTATATTCTGTACTTTCTGGCTTCTGATTTTGTCCTCATTTCTATCACTGATCTTCCTGCCTCTCTTTTTTTATTTTTGGATCATACCTGGCATTGAACAGGGGTTACTCCTGGCTCTGCACTTAGGAATTTCTCCTGGTGGTGCTTGGGGGACCATATGGAATGCTGGGAATCGAACCTGGATCAACCATGTGCAAGGCAAACTCCCTACCCACTGTGCTATTGCTCCAGCCTCCTTCCTGCCTCTTTTATAAACACTCTTGTGAATACTTTAGGGTTGATAGGTAATCTGTAGTAATTTCTGAATTTTGTAATCTTTAGTCCCTACTCCGAAGTACTTTTTATTAGATAATAGGTTCTAGGAATTGGTCTTAGAATATCTCTGGAGGTCTACTGCATACTCATTTGTATAAAATCTTTCAGTCTGAACTTAGGACAAAATCCAAATTCTTCTATATGACTATTTCCTTAGTTTCCATTCTTTCTTGAGAACTTCTTTCAGTTACTTGAACATATCCTCTTTTTTAACGGCTTTTTCACTTTCTAGTGTTGGCCTGGAATCTTCCCTCCTCTTCTCTGCATCTTTCCCTGCTGTATTATCTTCATTAACCGCAGTTCATCTTATAATAATTTAGCTTAGACTTCATTTTTGGCTGTAAGTCTCCCTGAATTCCCAAATTTTCTTTAAACATTTTCCCCAAATTTCTTGCAGTCTGTTGCTATGGCTCTTATATTGTAAATACATGTTTGTTGAATAATTGAGACTAGGAAATAACAGGTGTTCATATTTGTTGAATTCTTGATTTGTTTTTAAACCCGTTGGTAAGTTTTTTCTCCCCAAAGGTTATGTTTAATCTGATGAGATTTTTAAAAAAATTTTTATTAGTGAAACACCATGAAGTGCAGTTGTAGACTTACAAATTTTTGTGCTTGGGTTTCAGTTATACAATGATTGAGTACCCATTCCTCCACCAGTGCCCATTCTCCATCTCCAATGCTCCCAGTATCACTCCCACCCCCCCATTCCCCTCATCCCACCCCACCACTGTGGCAGGGCATTCCCTTTTGTTCTCTCTCTCCTTTTGGGTGCTGTGGCTTGCAAAAGAGGCACTGAGTGGCAATCATGTTCGGTCTATAGTCTACTTTCAGCATGCATCTCTCGTTCTGGGAGGATCCAGGCAGCTCAGATAAAGAAGGGAGCACTATCATCCACTATTGATAAGAATGCCAACTAGGTCAACTTCTTTGGAAAATAATGCAGACACTCCTCAAAAACTAAGATGTGAACTTCCTTTTGGCCTATCAATTCCATTTCTTGGTATCTACCCCAAGGGGCCACAAACACTATTTTTAAAAGATACTTGGGCCTCTATATTCACGGCAGCACCATTTATAATAGGTGAGATCTGGAAACAGCCCAGGTGCTTGAGAACTAATGTCAGGATAAAGAAATTGTGGTTCATATATACACAATGGGATAATATTGAGCCATTCGAAAAAATAAATCAAGCTATTTATCACCATGTGAAAAAAACTGGAGAGTATCATGCTGAGTAAAGTCAGCTTGGAGGAAAGGGACAGATACACCAAGATCTCTTTCAGATGTGGGGTTTAAAGAAACAGTAAGGGAACAACAGATGGCCAAAGGCAGCAGAACTAGTGAGTAACTTTACAGAGCTGAACTTATGGGGGAGGAGATACTGGTGTCCTTAGGACATTGGTGTCTCTTTTAGATACAAGCTGACCTTGGTAGTAGGTGTGACATTTGACATCAAATCATAGAGGCATTTGGACTGGAAAAGAAATTTTTTTTTTATAGTTTGATATTGCAACAAATTATTTTTCTTGCTATTAGTCTTAGGTAAATGTAATTTCCCATATATTTTACAATTAAATATCTAGGACATATGTAAGTTAATTAGGAATTAGACAATTATGTGGATTGTATTAAAATATAATTATAGTTTCTCATTTTAAGTCATCTAAGTTTTAGCTCATATTTTCTGCTTTATATTAGCTATAATGGCATATTTTCTGATTTTAAGGGGCTTATACTTATTCTCTGATATCTTTTATTGAAAAAATAAAACACACTTGAAATTATTCCTATATTCAAAAGCTGATTCATGATTCTGCTGATAGAATAATTTAACATCAGTACATTGCATAGTATATCATTTCCCCGAAAGCAAGCTGGAATCCGGGGGAAATTCCACTTTATTTATGAACTCTTAATGCTGCGAAATTTCCTCTTATTACTTTTGGGAAGACCTTAAACTTGAAAGTCACGCAAAATTTGATAATTTTGAAACAGAAATGGAGAACTGGAATTGAATCTTAGTTCTAATACAGTAACTTTTTAGCTCTGGGAAAATTAACATTAATGATGGAAAATTTAATTGTGCTTGCCTTTCTATGATGTGAAATAAAATAACAAAAAGAGTAGCAACATATCTATAGTATTCCTTTAAGATACAAATGATGTTATAAAAACTTTCAAGGCAATCAGCACAGTGAATTTTGAAAATATAATATATATCCCACAAGAATAGTAGTAGTTATTAGTAACAGAATGCTCGAGCGGGCCCAGTTACGTCTCCATTGGAGACTTTGTTGTTACTGTGTCTGGCATATTGAATACTCTCGGTAGCTTGTCGGGCTCTCCGAGAGGAGCAGAGGAATTGAACTTGGGTTGGCCATGTTGGCTGCGTGCAAGGCAAACGCCCTAAACTTATACCAATATCAATTTGTAAAATTTGTCATTACATGGCTTGATTTCTAATGAACTACATATATGAAAACTATTCTAAAACATCCCAAAGGGGGCCTAATTTGCAGCTGTTTTATTGCTTCTATTATCTGCAAAGCAATTATGTATGAATAAAAACAAATTTGACTAGCTTTCAAGAAAATATTGACCACTAATACATTTAAATTAGGGACTATTGAAGCAGAGAATTTAAATCAACAAAATAGACAATATCAAGCAGAGTGATATATGAAGAGTAAGTGGTTATAAAACCTATAAATAAATGTTTGTATTCAAAATCATATGCACGTACATATAGCATATATAGTTTTATACATCATACAATTTAATAAGTGAATTCCAATTTAATATGCCTAATATATCAGTATTACAGTTTAAACAAATACTGCATACAGTGTATTTCTATAAATTTAAATAGGAGAACATAAGATTATTTTTTTCAAGTGTTATCTAGTTAAGTTTATCTTTGTCTGAGACTTTAAAAATAATTCATTAAAGTTAGAGATACAAAAAAATGAAAATTTTCAGGTAAAGAAAATCATATAATGTACAAAGAGACAAGAGAGTTCATGGAAGTCAGCAAATACCCAAGCATTTAGATTTCCAGTAGACTCAAATTTGCGTTCCTATGTTCAAATCCTTTGTGAAGTTCATCACATTCTGTAGACTATTAAATTTCACTAGGGTTATTTTCTGTGTTAAAATTATGATAAATATTTGATATATAGATACACAAGCGTACATATATTTGTATTTACTAAACCTTAAGTAAATGATCAATAAACATGCTTGAAGTTATTATTTTTATTATTAAAATTTTTGCTGAAATTATTGTTTAATATATTAGACTTATTTTCAATAGAAATGTGCTCACTTAAACATAAAAAAGTAGTAAAAATTAGGGCAAAAGATAAAGATAGGTTGAATTTTGACCTTTTATTTGTTATTATTTTTTGTTTTTTGTGTCACACTAAGCAGTGCTCAGAGATTATTTTTGGTTCTGTGCTCAGGGATCACTTCTGACAAGGCTTCGGGGACAATATAGACAATATAGGGTCCTGGGGATTAACCCCAGGTCAGCCATGTGCACAGCTACACCTTCCCAGATGTACTCAATCTCAGGTCCCTAAGGATTTTTTTAATTAAAAAAGTTTTTTTTTTCAAAATTCTTAGCAATATTCTGGAGTTACTCTTGGCTCTGCACTCAGGGATCACTCTTGGCAGGCTTGGGGGACCATATGGGATTCCAGGGATCGAACCCAGGTCAGCTGTATGCAATAACTGTCTCTGCTGTCGAGAAGTTAAGATTTTTTTAAGTTGCCTTGATTAACTATGCAAGGTTTTGTGAGTGAGTCAGTGATTTATGAGAAATATGACTATATTTTTATATGTAAATTTAAGTTAAACTGTGTATTTAGTCAATATGAATTGTGTCCAATCACATTTTATATTATTTCAATTTAAATGTACATAAATTATTTAAAAAATCTTAAAGGAAACATATTTAGAGTAATGACATAAAATATTTTTTCTACTTTTATATGATTATTTTATTTTAGGCACTATGTGGTTTGCAGCATTGTTAATGGTAGGGTTTTATTTATAAATAATTATTCACACCAATCTCTCCACCCGAATATCCAATTCCCCCCACTATTGTCCCATATCCCCATACCACCATCACTTTTCTGTATAATAAATTTCATACTGAACACCAGTTCTCAGTTTCTGTTGTTTTGGGGCATTTATTGGTCCCCTTCTATATTTCTTTATGTCTCCATTCTAGATTATATTCTACTGCTAACCTAGTATATATAGCCTACCCCAGTCAATTTCATATGTCTTTATGCTAGTTTTTGTTTTGTTTTGTTTTAATCCTCGATTGTAAAAAATCATTTCTTGTTTCTCTTCTTGATCGTAATCCTCCAATCTGTCAAAGAAATTTTTATGAAATGCCAATCTAAACTTAATAAAACCTGCTTAGCACTACTAAATGGCTCTCTATTTTTCCCCTTATGGAATATAAAAATCTTAGCATAGTTTATAACATCATTAGTGATTCAATTTTGGTTTGTTTCTTACCATTATTATGGCTCAAAACTCAGCTGAACTCCTGGGACCGGTGAATTTTAAGCTTTATTGTAATGCCATTTTACCGATTTATATGCGATAGCTTTGCACTGAGTGTCGATGGTATTCAATGTACTAATAACTTTTAGGAATCATAAACATCTACATTATGATTTGAAAGTCTGGGGCTGAATAGATAGAACAATAAAGGCACTAGTTGTCTTGCACAGAATAAACCCTGATTAGTTCCCCAATATCACCTTTGGTCCACGAAAAGTGATTTCTGGACACAGCCAGGTGGAGATCAAAAACCAAAGCAAAAGTAATTGGATTTAAAGGTGATATGACATACCTTGTAGAATTGTCTTGAGTATTTAACCATACATAATATAAGAAAGATATTTGTATGTGCTTTAATTCAATAGAACAGACACATAAATTATTTTTCTTAGTGTTATGAAGGTATATTGGATTATAGTTCTTCTAACTTATTAATAAATACTAGTAGTAAATATTTTATTTTCATATCTTAAAAACAAGGAAATTGTCTTTATTTTTGGTTTGAGGGCCACACAGAGTTTTGCTCAGGGTTGACTCTGTACATAGGAATCACTTACAGTGGTACTTGGGGAACTGCATGTGGTGCCAGGGTTTGAACCAGAGTCAGCTGAATGCAAGACAAGTAAGTGCCTTAACCCATATATTCGCTCTCTGGCCTGGGATATTTTGTTTCTTTTGTTTTGGGGACCACTACCAGCTGTGTTCAGGACTTAACTCCTGGCTCTGTCTTCACAGATCACTCCTAAGGCTTAGGGAACCATATGTGGTTCTGGAAATTGAACCCTAATTGGTCACATGTGGGGCAAGTTCCTATCTGCTGCACAATCTCTCTGTCCCTGTGACCTGGAAAATTTTCTTTGGGAACACTTACTTTTTAATATCTATTTAGTCCATGGCCTATATGTATTGTTTACATAAATTTTAATTTTTATAAATAATGTGGATAATTTTAAACATAGATACTAATAATTATTACATAATATAACATTCATGCCACTATGGATAGACAGTGTATGTGTGCAATAATATATTAATTTAATATATACAGAAATGCAAATATATATAAAACATTTGATAATAGATATATTTTTAATAGCTGAAACTAGTATCCATTTGTTTTCCATCTCCATAAAATTTCCTTGAGACATTTTTATCACTAAAGACATGATTTCAGTGACACTATGTATAGAAGCTTCTAAAGAAAAAATTCTTATTTAATCTTACAAGTATAATCTTGCATACTATTTAGTTGTTTCTTATTGAACTTGAGCTATCTGCAAACAATTAAAAATCAGAATTATTCTACTGAATACTTCAAGTATGTCATTAAAATACCAGTTAAATAAAACTCTGCCCCAATTATTAAAGGAATTACTAATGAGATATGGCTCTGTTTAGAAAAGACATGCACTTTCTATTTTATAAAACCTGACCCATTTTTTAAAAACTTACATTGCATTTCCAGTACCCTTAATCATTTGAACTTGAAAATTCAATAAGTAATTAAATCTAATGCTTAATCAAAAGCATAATTAACTTTTAGGAATGATTTCTATGCTCTAAAAATTAGAGAGAAAAAGAAATGTTAGCAGAATAGGAAACTTGAGAGGCAAAGAAAAAATATTTTTTTCTTCAATGCAATTGACCTGGGCATTATTGTTGTCCTTTAGTGTATCAGAAAATCTTATAATTTTTACATAGCTCTTTATTTACTTGTATTCACAGTAAGATTACTAAGATAGCATAAAAACTTTATCTGGGCTACATTCATACTATTATGATGGAGATGTTACTGGATCCACTCGAGCAAATTGATGAACAATGGGAGGACCATGACCGTGTCAGGGGATAGAAGACTATTCAATCCCCTGCAGCATAGTGCCTGAACAGCCTTGCATTCTCAGCCCTTTTCATTGACCCATAAGCACAGATAGCAATAAATCAATCACAGGTGGTACTTTGGGGGCTTGCTCACCATCAATTTGGTGCCCCTTATGCACACACACACACACACACAAAGAGCCTGATAATTTACGTCCCTAGTAACTTTGTTAAGAACAACTATATTTGGGGGACTAAAGTGATAATACATCAGGCAGGGTATTTGTTTTGTACAGAACCAACTAAGGTTAGATCCCCCCACATCCTGTATGTTTTCTCGAATCCTGTCAAAAGTGATCTCTGAGCATAGAGCCAGAAGGAAGGCCTAACACAGCTGGTTCGTACAAGTTCTATTCTTACTTTTGCAAGAAATATCTATAGGGTTTTTCACTGACAGTGAACCAGATGACACTGCCAGTAACAGTAAAGGAGGGCTGCATTCTTATCTCATCTACAACATTGTCTCCAGTCTTTTTGATGTACTATTCTTACTGATGTGTGATATCTCATGGTTTTGATTTTTCTTGTTTAATGATAAATGAGAGATAACATTTTATTATATGTAAAAACCACCCATATATTTTTGGGGAGTGAACATCTTTTCTCCCCAGTTTTGGCTGGGATTTTATTGGACTTTTTTGTTGCTGAAATTTGTGGGTATGTTACAAATTTTGGCTATGACCCTCTTATTCAGTTACTCTGTGCCATATCCCATCCAGTAGGATATCCATTTATTTTAGCTTGCATAGTCATGCTAAACCTTTTTAATTTTAATGTAGTTCTAGTTGCTTATTTTTGTTCTTATTGTCTTTGCCTTTATGGTTGGATCATTGAAGGTAACTTTGAGGTCCATTCCCTAGAGAGTTCTGCCTGTTTATTTTTATGTATTTTATGCATTCTGGTCTAATGTCAGGATGTTTAATTCACTTTGAGTTAATGTTTGTGAGTGGTGTGAAATATGGATAAAGTTACATTCTTTTTCCAGGTGGATATCCAGTTTTCTCGACATCATTTGTTGAAGATAACATTTTTATTCCACTTCACATAACTTTGTCATAGCTTCTTTGTTATAGATTAACTGCCCGCAAATAGGACGGTTTATCTCAAGACTCTCAATTCTGTTCCATTAGTCTGCAAGTCTGTTATAATCCCCATACCACAGAGTTTCTTTGTTCATGTTAAAATATATATTTGATATAAGAGACAAATAACTGTTCCATTTTCACTTTCATCAAAATTTTAATTAACTCAGCAACCTGTGTTAAAGTGCTTTTTCCCTCCGCAACATCATTCACCTTTGTCATAAATCAGGTCATATATAGTCTTATGATGGCATATTCATAATGCTATGAATCACTTACCTTATGGAATGTAAGTTTATAAACTTTTATAAATTAGTCATTTGTAGTTGGACATCTGTAGTTGATACTTTGTCTCTAAGGTCAAGGGACAGGGTTAGAGAGATAACCCTAAGAGCGGAGCACAAAGTTTACATGCAGGAGACTCAGGATGGAACCCTGAGAACAGCGTCAGAAGTAACTGCTGAACACTTATGAATGTATCCCCCAAATATAAAATAAAGTTTTGTTTTTTAAAAATAGTAAATGTATGTGGAGAACTTACTGCCATCTTCATGTTTTTAATCAATATTTTATTTATAGCCAGGGAATTACATAAAAGGAATTACTATAATATTTGTACAGTACTGTGGCCTCAGGTTAGTGACAGGTGTGTGAAAATGGTCAGGTTTGTTTAAATCATTGAATGATTTATGATTTACTTCTTAGTTCAAGACCTTTGTTAAAGCAACCATTCTTCCAAATTTTTCGCCACTCCTTTTCATTTTCAGGAGTACAAATGTACTAATTTTTGCAACTTGTACACATGCACAATTCTTTCTGGTTTGTTTTACGAGGGATTTTCTTAACTGATAGCAGTCTATCTGTGAGTATACAGAATACTAGTTTCTTCCAAAGAGTGGTTCTCTCATACAAAGAGAAGGAATGAGTATCTGAGAACTAAGTATATGGTCAGAGTGGCAGGCCTGAATTTCTGAAATTCTGTGGGATTTTAGGGACAGGGAAATCCCTTCTGGCAGAAGCATCAAAGACAATTTTGTGGAGAAACTGAAATCTTACTAAGGATAAGTACTAAAATTTGGAATTACAGTAATATTGTATCATATTTCTGACAGTGAAAAAAGGCATGAGTTGCATGATAGTTATTCCTCGTGGCTGTATATAGTCTTATTCAAGTTCTTAGTAATAATTTAATTAGTTTAGTAAATTTATAGGAATTATCATATAAGTAGCTCACAGAGTTCTCACAACAAAAATACCCAAAAGTAATGTGAAAGTTGCTTTTTAATAAAGGAAGATAATTTAAACTATCTATGTCCAAAGCAAATCTGAAATTTCTATGATTAAAGAGCCCAAGAAAAATAATTGCTAAAGCATAAAAACTATTTAGAATGAATTCTTTCTTCATATTTGTTAAATATAGTTTTCAATTGCAAAAAAATGAGTTATTTAAACTAATACCCATACAAATTCTATAGTTTTGTATAGCACATTTATTCAAACTACTGTGACAATATACTTCACTTTTTCTAATAAGAAATAATCCAGAACAGCTCAAAGCAAAAGTAGGTTGCACAGGACAAATAGATTACCTGACACTATTCTCTTGTGGAAACTTAATTTTATTTTATATGAAGTAGGTCATTTTGTACTGATATAAACTTTCTGTTGTGCACTGTTATCTCTTGACATCATGTCATATTTTGCTGCTTGTTTTAATATTTTGTCCCTATACTTATTAAGTTTTTCTGTCATCTCAATTTATAAAATTAAAGCATTTCCTCTCATATATACTGACTGGTACTATCTATGATTACCTACATAACGGTAATTGTTTATTTTTAAGACTCAAAAATATCAAAAGAAATCATGCTTTTGATATCTCACTGAGAGAATATTAAAAACACATTTATAGTATTATATCAATCTCATTTTATGTGCAGTTTTATAAAGTAGGTCAAACAGAGAAGGAAGACAGCTTGATAAGAAGTATGAAGATAATATTAGTTTAGCAAAGGATAAATTTTATAGAGTTGACTGAATCTCATCTATCTCATTGTCAACTTTAAAAATTTTTTCCATCAATGTTAGATAAATATTATGAGAATAGAAATATTCAGCTATTGACACCCTATACCCATGTCATATAGATGTGATTTATTAAAATTATGTGGAAACAGAGTTCACGAAAGTTTATCTTGAAGGCAGAGTATAGAATAGTATAAGGTTCCATTTGGAGTTTATGATCTTGCACACTGTACTTTGAAGTTTTCTCTTCGTTTTGGAGAAACCATCAACAGACCACTGGGGCAAATATGATTAGTAAATTTGAATTAGATGAAGACTCTATGTAGGTAGAATTTGCTAACATAGGTTTATGTGTGTATGTGTTTTTGTGTGGCAGTCTTCGGCTGCCGGGGTTCTACTCAGGGCGGAGAGGAAAACTCAACCCACCCCTCTCCAAGGGGCTCCAGCAAGGACAGCCAGGTGCGGGGGCAGGAGACTCTCCACACGCATGAAGAAACCGGTAGAGGAACACAGACATGCGGGTCCCGGGCTGAGATCTCCAAGCCTGCTCGCATCGGGCCTGAGCATCCTCCACCCAGATCCTCCACCTTCCATTAGGCAGGGGTCACACTGCCCCTGGTGCCAGGTTCCAGGTAATCCCATCAACGGCCAAGACCCAGAGACTATAAAACCCAGCTCCTGGAAGCACGAGGCTGCATTTGCAGCTGCGCAACATCTTATTATCTCATTCTTACTTTGGACAACCTGGCAGGCTACCAAATGTAACCTGCCTACACGGCAGAGTCTGGCAAACTCCCTGTGGCGTACCCAATATGCCAAATACCAGTAACAATGATGGGTCTCATTCTC
>JAOXYA010478216.1:0-16690 GCA_028565675.1 Sorex palustris | reverse complement strand
TGCCAGACTCTGCCGTGTGGGCAGGTTACATTCGGTAGCCTGCCAGTTTGTCCAAAGTAAGAATGAGATAATAAGATAATAAGATGTCACGTGGCCTCAATCTTCTAATATATTTATATTTTTTTGCTTTGATGGGGGGAACCTGGGGTACCATTAGGGGTACCTGGGGACCACTCCCAGTAATACTGAACAGACTGAGCCACACAAGTGCTCCTTTGAGATCCTCCAGGGCCACGCCTTGTGGTGTTTGGGGGACCATGTAGTGCTCTAGGTTAGAACTGGTGTCCCAAGCATGCAGAACATGACCTCTGAGCCTGTGCTCTCTGCCCAGACCTTAGCTGATGGATGCTTGTGTGTGTCTTTGTTTTTGTTTTCTGTTCAGCCAGTCCCAGTATTACTTTGGATAACACCCCTCCCCCAGATTTGTGCTCGTGCATGTGGTGGGTGAAGGGCTTCACTTCCTGCAGTGGTTGGGGGAGCAGGTGATGCCAGGGATTGAATCTACCATCCGCGTATGCAAAAAAACACTCTGCAGCTTATTGAGCATCTCCTTGGCCCTGAGCTGATATTTTTCAAGTAGAATCTCTTAAGAGTCTTCTTCGAAAGCAATGTGGTAACATATGTCAAGGAGTATAAAAGTGTTCTTATCATTTTCCCAGTCATGTCATTTCTCGAATGCAATTCTAAGAGAGTAACCAGAAATAAGCAGTTATGCTCAGAGATCCTAATGTGATGTTTAATAGCAGAAGAGAAAGGTAATGATGTCATAAATATAATGATAATATGGTCTAGGAAAGCAGAAAGCGGGAGGGGGCGGGGCTTTTAAGTATCTGCTGCTCTTTCTCAGAGAGTGAACAGAGACACCATCTGTGGCCCTGGGAATAGCTTAGATCCAGCCGGGTGTCACATCTCCCTGCGAGGTCTCCGACTGTCCCATAGATAAAGCTGGAGAAATCCAGTGAAATTGGACATCGGCACAGACTGTCAAGTTGTTTTTCTGTGTAAAGAAACCTTCCATCCTCGAGGCCGCGTTTGCTGCAGTTCATATGACACACCCTACCCATCCTCCAATAGTACTGCACCATGTTTGATGGGGGCCAAAGTAGGAGGCAACCAATCTTGGAGGAAAATACTTTTTTTGCAGATATATATACGTATATATGAAAGCACACAAAGCTCAACCTTTCACAACATGTTAGTGATCTCTTATAGAAGGGCTCAATGGCCCCCTTGGGTGAAATACAATAATCTTCATACTTTTTCCTCTAAGGATACTGTTTTGTAGCATTTACAGTGATTTTTCATAACAAATGATACAAAATATATTATTTCAGTTCCGCTTTGGGGCAGGGATTGGAGTTTGGGGTGGAAATATCCAACATACGGTGGTGGGAAGGTGTAATGGGGGTGGGATTGGTGTTTGAGTATTAAATGTAATCAAATATTGTGAACTACTTTATAAATTTTTTTTAAATTAAACATAGAAAACAGAAAACTTTCGTTTCCTTAAGCCGGTTGAATACAAGTGATGGTAGATTAAAGCCTGGACTTCAGATCATATACAGTGACCTAGGATGAGTTATTTCCACTCTCTCAGATACAAACTGCACAGCTTCCGGTGCAGTGATGCCATTTAGCGGGCGAGGGTCATGCTGGCTCCTGGGGAACACAGTTCAGACCATGGGTCTGTTCCCAATTTCCCACAGAGGACTCCAGTGTCAGTTCTTACTACATTGGTGAGGAGGCCAGATACCAGTGTATTGTTATTTTAAGATATTTGGGAAGGGGCGTGGTGGTTTGAAGCAGTGCACTAAAACCCAGGAACTTCTTCCTGAAGTACTCAGACCGCAGAGCACACATTTCCACACTTGGGTCTGCTGGCATGATGTTGTTGGGGCCAATAGCGCCACCCTGTGATATTGGGGGCAGTGGGGGTGGAGGGGACTCCAGAATGCTAGAGAGCATGTGTACCAGGGAGCAAAGGGGGCATCATATATAATATAGGTTTCTTCCAGAATTCAGATCATATCACTGTCACTGTGACTGTCCTCTCGTTGTTCATCAATTTGCTTGAGCAGGCCCAGTAACGTCTCCATTGTGATAATTGTTACTGTGTTTGACATATTGAATATGTCACAGGGAGCTTGTCAGGCTTTGCCATGGTGGCTAGATACTCTCGGTAGCTTGCCGGGCTCTCCGAGAGGGGTGGAAGAGTCAAACTTGGGTTGGCCATGTTGGCTGTTTGCAAGGCAAACACCCTACCCGCTGTCCTATCGCTCCAGCCCATCAGGCATTATAATCTTGCAGAATCGACTAACAGTTTTCAAGGATCAGAAACAGTCCCCATTTTCTATTCTAGATACTGACTCAGTGTCTGTAATACTGGTGGTATATGATTGTGGTGGTATCTAGAGACGTTTAGTATATTTGCTATATGCATCTAAAACACTTACTGGGTTAACAGAACACTTACTCCTTGCTATGTCAAGCCTCAAGATTTATCCCTAAACAGAGATACTAGATCAGCACTTGCTCTCCAATTGCATCAGTGATGAATTCTAAAGCAATATCTCTTACCCAGAACACTGTTATAATATTACACTGTATAATCAATCCATTTGTTGTGGAAGGAATTCCCTGATAGTATATGTAGGATATTTAGTCGCATCTCTGGCCTCACCTTCTCTTCAGTGGTAACAACAAAACTTGTCCTTCTCTTCAGGTATTGGAAGGTCCCCTGGCTGGGGTTGGGCTATGGTAGAGTAAATCATGCTCAATTGTAATTGCTGTTCTAAAGTTTCTCAGACAACTTCTAGTTGCTCTGAGCTACCTTCCATTCATTTGTGTCATACGGACTTTTATCCAACCCTCGAAGAGACATAGAAGAAAAAATCCTCCATCTCTCCCAAATGATCCCTGGTCACCTGATGCTCTGATAACTGGCTACATACACTTGGAGGAAGGACCTTTAATGGCAGGCTCAAGACACCTGTCTATTGGCAGAGATTCATTAATCGCTGCCCTCTGCCTCAACCACCAAATTGAATCTAGTACCAATGGAACATTCCAGAAGACCAGTTTCTAGATTAAAATGTATTGAACTTCTAATAACTTATTTATTTTTATGAAATATAATGCAAATACACAACAGGTCATTTGGGGGTGGGAGGAGAATTAAATACACCTTAATCCTGTCACTTACTGGATCTATATATTTGGCAACCCAATTATTTCTTTCTACAATTTCCCACATAAACCAGAACTAACTAAAGTGTCAGCTCATCTTGTTTCTAATAGAATTGTGACCTATAAGTTGAAAATCTTTTTTTCCCAAAGAAGTTAAAATTATACTTTCTATATAAAGTCTGACTTATAAATGTTGGCCAATACTACAATTGTTTTTAGATACTGTGTGTAAGTAAAAACAGATGACATCTATGAAATGAACATTTTGGTGGAAGCCATTTGTCATTCTATCTAGTTTTCACCTGGCCTCATTTGTGCTTCCTGTCAAACTTCTATTTACCTTTGGATTTTGGTCTCTCTGATACCAAATGATCCCTTTATTGTTTTCTAGGTCAAGAATTCTATGAATCTAGGATCAAGCACACAGCAGAATTCTGTTTTTCATTATCTGATTTGACTTGCCTAAACTTTTACTGCTCTACAAAAATAGATATCACCATTTTATGCCTTTTATCCAAAGGATGACTTGAAAAACGTAGTCATAACTAATTTTAAAATAAACAAAGAAATACAGGAATCACACTAATAAATTTTCCACTTGTTCCAATTACACAAATAACTGTTTTCTTGGTCTGCCACCACCACCAACCCACAGCATCACAAAATTCCTCATGGATTACTGAGTCAGTTCAGTAACTGAATCAAGATCCTGGTTCTAGTTATAATCAAATTGTACATTGATTCTGAGTTGATAGAGCAAATTATTCCTATTTTTCAAACTTATTAAAAAATATATTGATGTTTTGTAGCAATCTTAGTTTTTAACGTGTTATGCTAATTGATGGTCAACAAAGAAAAACCTCGACATTGGAAAGATGCATTATTCATTTGTCAGAACTTAATACTAATACAAAATGTCAACTGATGTGTTATTCCTTACACCACTTACTAAAAAATAATCTTCATATTCTGCCCATCTAAATTACTAATACATTTGTTAAATCATAAAACACTAAATTGTAGAACATTACATTGTAGAATGCTCAAATGAACCTGAGAAACTGGAACATCAATTCTACTCAGTGTTGAGCCGAGAAAGTAAAATAGCAATGAAAGTGAGGATTGTGCAACAACAATACAGAGCAAATTTGCAGCAAACTGAGTCTGAAGCATAAATCCACCAATTAATAGTACAGTGGATACAAATATTCTAGTCAATTTCCCATTGAAAATGCAATAATTCTATTAAAATTTAATAAAATGTACATTATTTTATTTTAGGATCATCGTGTTTATTTGGGCCATAAAATAAGTATATTATCATCCATTCTGAAGACACAAAATAAGTATTAGTGGAAAATTCTAAGATATTTAACTTTACTGTTTTATGCTTATTTTTCCAAGTAGCATTGTTGGGTCTTATGATGACAAACTATAATCTTGAGGGGTTTAGAAGTATGAGCGAAGTAGATCATACCTTAAAATTTTCCAGTTGAATGCAAATGGGAATATTTAGAGCAGTTCACAGTATAAAAGCATAAAATAAATGCAAGGAATCATGATGCCCAAAAGTAGAGAGAAAGAAGGAAACTGCCTGCCACAGAGAGAGGGGGTCGGGTGGGGCAAGGTTGGCAGGAGGGATACTGGGGACATTGTTGGTAGAAAATACAAACTGGTGAAGGAATGGGTGTTCAATCATTGTATGACTGAAACTCAGTTGTGAAAGCTTTGTAACTGTATCTCATGGTGATTCAGTAAAAAAAATACTAAAAAAAAAAACACAAAAAAAACAAACTCATAACAAATAAATAAAATAAATGCAAGGAATTGTGTTTGTGAGAGAGCATAGTGAATGAGCAAGAATGATCAGGAAGATTCCACTAGAGGAAAGTTTAATGTCATTATAATGTTCAATTCCAAATAGTAAAAGGCACAGATGAATTTTCTCTCCTATCATACACAGTCGTTCCATCCTTTCTGAAAATAAACACAGCAGCAATTGTTTTTATTATCAAAGTTCTCTGTAATAGATTTAAATGGAACTCTGGGTTACAGATACATTCATTATTCTTCTTTAGCCTTTAGACCTGTCATGTCCCATTACAACAAAAAGTATCTTCAAGATGAAATATAAAATAATAACTAATGGAGACAAAGAGCACATAAAATAATGGATAGTTTAGGTAAATAAAATAAAATAAGGTGGGTTGCTGGAACACAAAAATTGTTTCCTGACAAAATGCAGTTTTCTTTCTCTTATGCTGAAAGAATAAATTGTCCATTCATGTCAAAGTTTATCAATTACTTTGAAGCAACTCTTCTTACTAATTCTCAAATCTCTTAAACTTTCCCTGTGGGAATCCTCAGAGAGTGCATGTTATTGTTTATTTTATCATTAAAAATGTAACAAAATGAGAACCTTATTGTTGCTTTAGAAATATTCCTCATTCCTCATATTAACATGTCCAGAATGTAGGTGAGATCACTAAAATAGTTCTAGATAGGATTCAAATTCTGTGTCCTATCAATTCTCAATGGGCTAGCTTAATTTAGGAAATTCACTGTGTCTAGAATAAGAGTTTTTATTGTAATGCCTTTGAACTCTGAAATTTATTATTTACCAGCTTATTGCTCCCTTGCTTCTCATATATTGGGTTATAAATTGCCCAACAGTGCAATCAAATTAGACTTCAACAGGTACACAGTTTGAGACCAGGTTTGAATTTTATTCGAAGGGCGTTAGCCTTGCACATGGCCGACCCAGCCAACCCAAGTTCGATTCCTCCGCCCCTCTTGGAGAGCCCAGCAAGCTACCCAGAGTATCTCACTTGCAGGGCAAAGCCTGGCAAGCTCCCCGTGATATATTCAATATGCCAAACACAGTAACAACAAGTCTCACAATGTTACTGGGCCCACTCGAGCAAATTGATGAACAATGGGAGGACAGTGCTATGGTGCTACAGAATATTTCATAATAGTAAGCATAAAAGCTTGTCTCGGGAGCAGATCATTTTCTAAGCATACCTGAAGCCAGGAGTGCCTGGGTTTGGGACACAGTAATTGAGGGGTAAAGCAAGTGGGCACCAGCTGACTGAGGGAGAGGGCTCTCACATTAGGGGACAGAGCTGGCAGTAGTGAGAAATAATCATCTGACAGAGGAATGAAAATCCCCTCTAGGCTGCAGAAGGTCACGCTGGGCTGGAACTCGGTGGTTTCTGGCTCATTCTCCCATCCTATGCAGTGTGGACAAAGCCTTCCTAAGGCAAGTCTGCCCAGAGATAGGGCATGCTGCATCCTCAGAATCCGATTTTCTCCCAGCTGCCACAGGGGAGCCCAGCAACAGGAAATGATGACAAATGCGTTGAAAACACTCTGAAAAGATGTTGTTCCAGCACAGACCTAACTGGAGGCAGCGTCAGCTGCAGCAGCAGCAATTACCCTGCCCCGGCAGACGGAGGGTGCAATTGAAACATTTATTAATAATAAGGGGTTTCAGACTTGCCCTTTAAACCTGGGTAAGCTTTTTATCTAGTCAAATTGCTTGCTTAGGTTTTTCGAATGTTCTGGTCCATTATTCAGAAATGTGTACATGTTGTTCAAATTCTCTTTCCATTTTCTTTTTATCCAGGACTTCCCTGTAATGAGATCAAAAGTCAAATGTACAGTCTCAGAGATTATCAGGTTGGGGCAGGAGCAATGGAATAGAAAATAGGATATTTGCCAGGAACCAAGGTTCAATCCTTGGCACTCCATGTGCTCTTCAAAGCCCAGCCAGGGGTGATCCCTAAGCACAGATCCAGCAGTGATCCCTGAGCACTACTGGGTGTGAATCCCCGAAAACAAGAACAATAATAAAGACAGCAGAGATCATCGGGAATCAGCTGGAAAAACAACAACAACAAAGTGAAATATAAAAATGTGTTCCTCACTGGAGAAATCATATTAAGCTCATAAGTACATAATTAGATAAGTGTGAAAGGCATCCGTGCTTGGAATATGTAAAAGAAAGTTAAATTGTCCCCAACTCTGAGCCTAAATAATATGGGTTTTTTTTTTTCATGATATTGAATGAACAGAACTGATGTCTGATGAGCAAGCAGTTAATTGTTTGTTTTTTCATTATTCAACCCGAAACTATTCAGGGTACCATTATTTCTAATGAGCCAGAAACTAAAGAAAACTAAGAAAATGCTAAGTGAAATACTTGAAAGCTAGAGGGTTTAAATCCAGTACAAGAACTACAGGTACGAGTGAGAGCCTTCCAGACTAAGGGGGTTAAACACAGTTTAGATACTGCAGGTCAGACTCGGGAAGGGACAGGAGCTGCAGTGGAGGCTCACTGACCATATTTCTATCCTGGGCTCACTGGTCACAGTGGGCTGGGTGTGAGTGAACAGGCAGCATGTCTTCATTCAGGGCTGGGAAGGACAAGGAAGCCTCCAGCTCTGCCTATCACTCTCACATTCCTTCAATATCAGGAGCAAAGCAAATAGAGACCATTACGTTTACCTGCCAATAAAACCCAAGTCATTTTCATCCAATTGTGAATTTCTCCAGGTGGTACAGGCCAATTAACTTGTCTCTGGGGCAGGGTTTCTGATGCCCACATAGATCTCCTGGTGTTGGAATCAGTGTTTTTGCATTGTTCCTCAATGGAAAGTGTTAGAAGCTGTCATGGGTCTGACTCCACCATATCTGAGTCTGAGTCTTCACAGAGTCTATATAGGCCCGGAATGACCCACTTCCTGTTAGTATGCTCTCCCTCCTGGAGGATGTGCTGTGAACATTCCTCAGGAACTTTGGGTTTCATTGGAATCAAAACAAAGTCACTTTCTTAGAGATGGAGTATTGAACATTGCAAGAATATGGCAGCAATAAATCTTGAGACTCAAGTCCAATGCAATGAGTAAGTTTCTCTGCTAATGAGCCGTAGAGAAAACAACAACAAAACAAAGAGAAGATATAAAAGACAATGTATTGAGAATTCTGGGTCTCTCGTGAAGCCAGACTTATGATTGCAATAGCATTGGCGTCTTCTCTAGAATAAGAAAAAGCTATTTGAGGAATGAGACACTCAACAGATCAATGAAAGAAAGGAAGATTAACAATGCTGGGCACTCATAAGCCAGATTTGAAACTTCCCTCTTCAGGAAATTTAAAATAAAATCCTATGGACTTGGGTGAATGTGCTCAGGGTCCTTTTCTCAGAGGCTACCCGAGAGTACCACCAGGCACAAATCTCACCGGTGTAGGAAATGTTTAAGACTTCAAGGGTACTCATACCTGAGCACTTCTGTGATGCCCCTTGGTGGGTGAAGAGCAACTGAATGGAAAGATTCTGGAACATAGTTGGCCGCTTCTCCTGCTTGGGGACATTTGGGAGAGGCCACTCTGGGAAGGTTCCATCAGTGAGAATGAAGGGACTCTGAGAGATAGTACAGTGGGTAAGGGAATTGCCTTGCATGAGGCTGGCCTCAATTTAATCCCTGTCATTTCCATATCATCCCGAGCCCACAAAGAGAGATTCCTGAGTGCAGAGCCAAGAGTAACTACTGAGTACTGCCAGGTGTGACCGCCAAACAAACAAAACAATTTTTAAAAGTTAAAAACCAAATAGAGAATGACAATAACTTATTTTTTTCTTTTTTGGGTCACACTCAGCGATGCATAGGGGTTACTCTGGAATTAATTCTTGCAGTGCTGGGAGACCATATGAGATGCCAGGGATTGAACCCGGTTGACCGTGTGCAAGGCAAATGCTAGGTCCACTGTACTATTGCTCCAGCCCCTGATATCTTAATTTTTGACTCAAACCTCCTAACACCCAGGGACACACACATGAATGAGAAACTGTTATGAGTATAGGAGCTTCAGGAACTTTGTAACTTTTTAAAACTTCCTCTACATCTAAATGTGAGACAGAAACATCATTTAATGGAAGCAATGCAAAAATGCCTTTGCCTTGCCCACATACTTACTTGCGAAGTTATGTGAGAAATTCACAACTAAAGGAAACAGGAAAATCTGTGCCAAACCTTTGGTAATGATCAACTTTCAGGAGCATGTCTCTACTGGAAAGAGATCTTAAATATGTGAGCATGGAGGGAGGGGTTGTGCATCTTTTGGTTTTAGGTAATGTGATGTCTTAAACTACAGGGAGATTCTGTTGACGTAAAATTTCAGTTGCCTCTGTACCTTTGGAAACCACAAAACTCTTCTTCCAAAGAGAATCCTGATGGTATGCAGTATGATTGGAAGCAACGTGATCATAAACCTCATTCACTTCGTCCCACTTTTCCTACAAGTAAACACTTTCCAGGAGATAATTTTTGAATTAATAAAAAAATGTAGTTTAATACTTTACACAAATAACATAATTATCTGATATAAAAATTGTGTGATAAATGCTCTTTTAACTATTATTTTGTGTACAACATCTATGTATTTATAAAAAATGCATTGCTTATGTTGATCATATAGAGACTTCTTTTGCTTATTTGCTTTGTTTGGGGGCACGCCCTGTGGTTCTCAGGGCTTACTCCTGGCTCTGTGCTCAGAGATCACTCCTAGCAGGCTCAGTGGACTCTGTGGGATGCAAGGGATTGAAGGATCAGTCACATGTAGGGCAAGTTCCTTACTATTACTCTGGCCCAAAGATTGCGCTATATTTTTTTTAAACATAAGTTTCTTTCCAGAGGGAGAAGGTAATCAAAAATTCAAATAGAAGGCTATCTGACATAATCATCTAAAGATCTAAAACAATGTATTTTCAATACTTTTACAAGAAAAGTGCAACCTCTTTGACTACGACTAAAATGGTATACCATTGGTGTACATGCCAACCAATTCCTTCAAGAAAGGCCATCCTTAGCTTCAAGGAAAATCCTTTAAACAGACTTTAGTCTTTGAAGCATCTTTCAGGAGAAAACCACTTTCATTCATTTATCATCATTTAAGCATCTTACAAATGCTACACTCTGGCATTTATTGGGAAATTGATTAGCTCATCAAAAAGGATTAAGGAACCAGTAGCTTCTAATATTTTACATAGAACCTCTTCAGTATCCTGTGACATGTTGCCGCTGCGTCTCTTCAGTGTGACTGGAACCTATTGAATTCATCTTCCCATTTCCTTCACAGTATTTTGCTCACTATACTTATATCAGCCGGAGGATGAAGTGTGAGATGCTTCCTTTCCAGGACTTAGCATTCAGCCGTTGAATCACATCCTCTGTTTGTTCAAGTGCATGTAACTTTTATATAAAACAAAATCTTTGCTCAATTTTGAAATTTCAAACCTATTTGATCAGCACCTTTAGTTACTGAAGGGACGTGACTATGAAGCGACTGTCATTTCTATTTCGCTGAAGTTGTTTCTGGTGCTTAAATGATTAAATGTACAGGATGCACAGTGTACTAAGAAAACCTGTACATAAAATGCTCATCAATCAAAAGCTTTCATTTTAATGGCATTTTTTCCTTACTGTCTCAACGCATGAATGAAGTACAACAACTCAGGAGACTGATAATCTTTGTCACTCCTTTTGGCATCATAGACAATATACATCGTTTTCGCTTCTACCTCCTCTTCATCCAGGCATTAAAAGATCTGGAGAAAACTGCTTACAACTCAAGTTCAGAAAATTACAAAATTGGAAACATTATCATTTGTATCACTTGTCATCCCGTTGATCTTCGATTTGCTTGAGGGGGTGCCGGTAACATCTCCATTAGTCCCTGTTGCATGCTAGTGTAGCCTAATGGCACCTGCTCACCCCAGGAACATGAATAGCCTCAAGCCGTTTGTTTAGGGTCTTGATGAAGAAATCTGACCATCTCGTAGGTGGGCGGCGACAGTCCTTTTGACATCCTGTGGAATCCAGTTGGTAATGGCTCTAGTCAGGCGGTCATCTCTAAATCGCATTACGTGTCTAACCCATCTGATTTTTGATGCCTTGGCAAACAAGACAGCATCCCTGATTCTTGATCTTCCATGGAGGTTGGAACTCCGGATTTTTTCTCTCACTTAAGTGAAATGTGATATTCCAAGCATAGGTCTTTCAATTCCTTTTTGGAGACCTGTATAGCATTCTCGTCCTGTTTTCGTAGTGCCCAGGTCTCTGAGGCATATGTTACTGCAGGAAGAACAGTGAAGTCGAAAAGATGTGCCCGGAGCTGGAGGTTCTTTGTCCTCTTAACAACTTCTTCAATACTCTTGAAGGTGTTCCATGCCACTTTCTTCCTCCTGCACAGTTCTGGAACCAAGTTGATCCTCATGTTGAGTTCTCAACCCAGGAACACATAGCTGCTGCATTCAAAAATGTTTGTTTCATTGAGAGCAAATGGAACAACAGGGACTAGTTCATTTTTCAGGAACATTGGTCTTGGTAAGGTTAATGGAAACATTAATGAAAGACAAATTGCAATTTACTTCTGACTTACACTATCATATTTTGCAAACCCACGACAGGGGTAAGAAAAGTAGGTTAGCCTTCCCTGGGACCTGTACATGTTTCTTTCCATCAGTAGAGAAGTATCTCTGACCTCCTGTTACATAAGTGGTTTGCTGCATAAACCAACCGGTGGTACAAGAGTAGACTTGGGAAGCTATTGGAGGAAAAAAAGCAGATAATTTCATCCATCTTACATTCTATTTTCACAAAGACCGAACAATTGTCAGTTGGTTTCAGCATCTTTTGTGAGGAACAGAAATTGTACTCGGCCAGATAAAATACCCTGATCACCATTTGCAGAATTGGAAGACCTTAAAGGTATTTCCTTTGTCATTCTTCATCTTGGAGAACTTAACATCTTGAAGCACACAGAATCCAAAATACATTTTCTCCATTATACGATTCTCCAGGAATGTCTAGGGACCTCTCTAGAATCCCTACACTTGCACAAAACTCTATTTCAGAAAACATGTTGCTATCTCCCTAGAACAGAATTCAATTTGGTATTTTGCCAAAACATTGTTATACTTCAGAACTGTTTATCCAAAGCATTATGTAAAAATAACTGTTCTTGTTGTTTTATATACTACCTGTGATTGTGGAGAATATCTTACGCTACTGAGTGGAAAATTTCCATGTAAAAATACATGGAGAGGGCTCAAAATCCTGGTAGGTTCTTTAATTTCCCTTTAAAATTATTGCTTCCAATGAACCAACACTTCATTCTTAGTTTGCCTCCTACACATGCCATGTTCTATACTGCTTGAATCATGCCAATCACTGTATCCCTTCCTGTCTTTCACAAAGTCGATACCAACACAAGACCTTAGAGAGGATGCTTAGTGCTGGATAAATTTAAAAAGATGCTATATTTGATAAACCATTGGAGATAGAAAGTAAAATTTAGAAGCTATGGTACTGGTGCATGTGTGAAAATTATGCCACTTTGAAATAAAGTTTAGCAATTACTTATAAAACTAAAAAGTATTGCATACCATTCAAAAATCATGCTCATTGCTATTTATCAAAGAAATTCAAGTGTATGCCCACATGAAAACACACATGAACATTTGTAATTATTTTATTCATAGTTGTTAAACTACAAAAAAAAACACAAAAATGTTCTTCAATAGGTTAATGGGCCAATAATAACATGAAGGCTATCCAGACAATGGAGTATTATTTGGTGATAAAAGATTAGTAAACTACCAGTCATTAAAAGATCTTGAAAAAAAGGAAATGCTTACTTCTAAGAGAAAATTCTATAGGCTACATTATTATAGTGCATTCGGGAAAATAAAAGATTGTGGAGACTATTCAAACATCCAAGGGGAAAAGAATTAGTGGGTACAACACGGAGGAAGTTTAGGGCAGTGAAATTCCTGTCATTGGATCTGTAGTTGTGGATCTATGACATTTGACATTTGCCCAGATCCGTAGGAAGCACAACAGCCAGAGTGGAGCTTACAGTCAGTCTGGAGTGATAGCACAGCAGGGAGGGCATTTGCCTTGCATGCAGCCGACCTGGGTTTGATTCCTCCATCCCTTTCGGGGAGCCTGGCAAGCTACCAAGAATTTCCTGCCCACATGGCAGAGCCTGGTAAGCTCCCCGTGGTGTATTCGATATGCCAAACACAGTAACAACAATTCTCATAATGGAGATGTTACTGGTGCCTGATCAGGCAAATCGATGAACAACGGGAGGACAATGCTACAGTGCTACAGAAGCTTACTGTCAAGTATCGACTTTGGGTAGTAGTTATGTGTCAGTGGAAGTTCATTAGCTGTAACACATGTGTCATCTCCTTGAAGATGTTGAAAAGGGAGAAGGAGATGACACAGTGAGCAGGGCATGAATTAGATGGGAAACACCTGCAGTCTCCATCGAATCCTACCATGAACCTCTAAAATGAATCTACTTAAAGCATGCCATCCACATATCAGCTCTACTAGTGAGATCCCTCTTTAAAAAATTATTAAATCACCGCAAATTACCAATTTACTCGTGATTGGGTTTCAGGTACTCTTGCTTGTCCCGTGTCCCCTTCCCTCCACCAATGTCCTCCCAGTTTCCCTCACACTCACTCAGCCTGCCTCCATGGCAGACACTTCCCCCTTTTCCTGTTTTCCTTTAAGGCACACTGGTTTGCAAGATCTTTTCTGAAAAAGTGTCTTTTTATCTCCTTTCAGCACCCAGTTTTCATCCAAACTCACCACTTGTCCCTGTTATTGTCATAGTGGTCCCTTCTTTGTCCTATTCATCACTCCCACTGAAGCAAGCATTCTCCGCTGCCCACCCTTTGATTTTGTTATCTTTGGGCATTACTCTCCTGCAGTGTTTCTTTATATCCCTTCTGTCCCCCTCTGTCTAGGCAGGTGTGAGCTCATTCCTGATGTGAAATTTTCCTTGCCTAGATTATCTCCTGGGCACCCATCTGTCTAAATGTTCAAGATATCCCTTTATCAATCAGTTTTCCTTCTTGTATTTCAGTGCCTTTTAATTTGTAGTTTAAGTAGCATGGCTACAATAGAAATAAACTGTTGTGGTTTTGATTACAAACATCCAGACTTTCACCACTACCAAGTGTGCAAGACTTTCCTTCTCTGCCTTGATGTCCTTGTATACTTTTCTCTGACTTGTACACTGCTACTTTAAAAGACACAGAAGCATCTATGGTCTTATTTTATTTATCAATTACTTATGCAATAAATAAGAATCAAAGCTATATCCAAAAATGCCTTTACCTTCACTAATTCTCAAACAAAAAGATTTGCAAAGGCATTTTGTTTAGTAAATTAATCAATTCTGTAAATAAAAAAGCTCTCCTTGGAAAAACTTTCTTTAAAATATGGAGAGATAGTACAGCAAGCAGAGATTTAACTTGCATATGACCAATGTGGTTCTATGCCCTGTACCCCATTTGGTCCCCTGACTATTATAGGAGTGATCCCTGTACATAGTCACAAGTAGGTCCTGAGTACCACTGGGAATGGCCCAATAGTCATTGTTTTTCCTTCCAATTTTCTCAGCATCTTTGTATATAAATTCCATTAGTACCAACATCCCACAATATTATACATACAATATAGAAGATACATTAAAAGAGAAAACTCAAATCCCTACCCTGTAGGAACTTCAAATTTCATGTTTTCTACCACTCTAAGACGTTAGTCCCTCTAGCCCAATAGCCATGGAATCTTTACTTATTTTTAATGAGTCTTAAGGAGATTATGTTTTCCCTTTAAGATAAACATGTGTTCCTAAATTAATGGATTATCATTACATGAAATTGAAGAATAAGAAAAATGGTTTCTCTTAAATTGTGTTCATCTCTTAGCTTTGCCATAATAGCAAATAATGTAAACAATGAGATTCCTTTTGGGTGACAAGTGTAATTGAACTATCTACAACTATGGGATATAAACAACAATGGCATGTTTTCTTCTGCCCCAAATGAATGACTCTCTGAATTATTTCTTCATGTATGAGGGCGAAGGAGAGAAATTAAGTTGGCAAGAAATACTCCAGAAGCAACTCAATATCTTCACATTACGAGCAAAGCAGAGCTGGTTTAACTAAACACAGTTGTGCATAATCGTTACTTACAGTCTCTTAAAATATCCACCGGGAATGCCCAGGACTTATTTTAACACAGCGTTTTGGTTAATATAAGGCTTCGGCTGCCTTTCCACCTCATGTGCCTTGAACCTTTCAGCAAAGTGCCTTTGTGGCTGAAGCTCTGGGGAGTGGAGGGCTGTCCCTCTGCCCCCCGAAGAGCTATCATTAGCATTGTTTGGTGTGGAAAATTCCCACCCACAGCCCGGACCACATGCCACCGTGACTCACTGAGACAAAGGGTGCCTGCGGCACAAATTACTGGTTGGTCCCTCAGCCTCCCCGAAGTACCTGTCAGCTCGAGACTGCACACATGCAAACACATGGAACCAGTGTTCTCGCGAATGGTGATGTGCCCCCAGAAGGCTCAACACCAAACACCAACCCCACCAAACCCGGTCATGTGGTCTGTTAAATTCACGAAAAAAACATAAGAATTGTGAACAGCACTGATTTAGTCGATATGTTTTGATACCATATGTTTTTCAAAAAATATTCCTTTGCTAAACATCTTACAAATACCTGAGGTGGATTAAAAACAAAATTCTTATATATTCTGAATAAATAACACTGTCTTTCGCTCCTTGGTTTTATTACAAAACAATTATTTAAATAAGCAAACCATTGATCTGGAAAAAAGTAAAGGTCTTGAGAATTTAGCAATACCTTCTTAATATAGTTTTCAGTTTTGTGTTTTGGGGGGTTGGCTTTGAGTCCATGTGATATTCTCAGGGGCTACTCCCAGACCAATGCTCATAGGTTGCTGTAGTGGCACTGGGAATTATGCAATGTTGGGGGTTCTATAAGGACCCCTGCATGGAGAGCATGCCCTCCACCCCTTGGACTGTATTCAATACTCATGAAGATGGTTTCTATATCACACTCACCTATGTAAACATATGCCTACATACACATATATAGATGAAAGCATTTTTCTTATCTATAAAAAAGCTGTCACAACTATATAATTTTTACCAATAATTTGATATTTTCCTGAATACACGTTTATCCGAATGTATATATTTTACATTCCATTATATAGAACATGAATATAAAACATATGTAAATATATTTTCTGCATATTATTTCAGTATTAGTAAGTATTTGGAGGTAGACCCAAGACATACTTTAATTAAATATGTTAACCCGGATATTTTCCCTCATTCTCTTGATTTTTAAAGCAAGTACTGGCTTTTCTATACATTACAGAGGGAAGACACTTATGGTTTATTATGGAATAATATTTACAAACACATCTTTAGTCATTCACAAGACTGGTTAAAGAAACTTTGGTACAATTACACAATGGAGTACTATGTAGCTGTTAGAAAAATGAAGTTAAAAAATTTACATAAAAATGGTACTACATGGAAAGTATCATGTTAAGCGAAATGACTCAGAAAGAAAGGGATAGACATAGAAAGATTGCATTCAT